>VXAX01007650.1:3628-107114 GCA_013399835.1 Leptocoma aspasia
CAGAAACACTGAAAATCTCAAGGCCATTTAGAGTTTTCTATCCATCAAATCAAGCTTATCTTTCTCCCCCACTAATGTTTTTTTAAATGCATTCTAAATAAATCTGTTGTCAACCCAACAGTTTTTAACTATAGATTCAATTTAACTTGTTCCCTATCACATAATTAAAACAAAGTAACAGCAGCAACATGGACAGGAGCCCAGAAAAAAAGATGGTTTTTTCACTGTCTGCAGGGAAGGAAAGCATGAAATGTTGATGTTCTGCTGCTAGGTCCGGTAAACCAAGTAACCAGATATATGAGACCATTGTCATGGTCAAGGAGACACTGGAGGGAGGGAACTTCATAAATCACAAACTTCCATTTCTTTCCTTTGTTAGGCAACATCTCCTCTGTTCAGTACAGAAAATACAGTACAGACTCTACCCCAGTAACTGCACTCAAGGATTAAGGTCAGTGGATTGATGTTGTAAATTTAAATACGGTTGATCTGGTGGATTCCAGATGAAGTCTCCAGCTCCAGCCCCATGGAGACAACAGGCACATGTGGAGAGACACTGACTGTTCCTGGTGTGCTCAGTTCCCACAGCTTCCAGCCCCCCCTGACCATTTAGCTCTTTATCCTGATCTCTCCCCAGATAGCATTTTACAGTAGTAAAATTCCAAGAGACAAGGAGGGGAGAAATTGCTCATTGCCCTTCTTTATTCCCCACTCACACTGATGAAAACAGATTAAAAAAGGGGAATTTTGTTCTGCAGAGATCTTTCATTGAAAGGAAGCACAAAGGATGAAGCTGTATTTTTCTATTGAAGGATTCACAAATGTTTTGAGGGATAATATGTAAAACATGCATTGATTTCCCCTTCAAATTTCAAATACATCACATTTCCTTCATCAGAAACTAAGATAAACTGTGGAATTATTCAGAGAACAAATTCTCCAGACCTTTCCATAGTTACTTTGCAGCAACTCAAGTTACATCTATCACACAACATAAAATATTTGTATTTTTACAAGTAAGAAACTGGAAAAAACCCAGAATGGTATCAAATTATCAGTACAGCCAATGAAATAACATTTTACAATGCATGCTAAGTGGCTTTCCAAAACTGGGCTATTTGTCACATATATGCAAAGTAATAAAACTATTCTCCATGCTTCTGCCCTCAGATTCATGGAATATTTTTATCAAGTTACAAACATGACAGGCACATTCTCTCTTCTCTGAGAATACTACTGAGAGCTGACTCATTCCATATTGTGCATTTATCTCTGAATACTGCATTTTTCTCTGCAGTATGAGGAAAAGAATAGACTTAAACATTACAAAGAAAACTCTACATCCATCTTATCCAAGCCTTTCTCCCTAGCTTAATGAAGATAGCACTCCTCATTAAAAAATTCACTAAGAAACACATTTCATGTCCCAATTTTTTCTCTAGGACTCTGGTAAATAATGTAAATATTCTTCCATGCTTTCGATGGAATTGAATAGATAACACCTTTTAAAATAGGTATTTCTTTTTTAAAAGAAAGCAAACTCTAAAATCAAATGAGAGAGAAACTGCACCAAGTTGTCCTTTAAGCTACTAAAGCCAAACCTTACAAACCTGCAAGGCTGGCTTTGTAACATGGATTTCATGGTAATTTATCCTAAGGAAGTACCTGAATGTGAATTTTTTAGGCTTTATAGACTGGATCATTGATTCTTATCAGTGAACCATCATGTATTATTCAATTAGTGGCACTTTTCTTGACACCTATAACAAGGACTTCTTAACATTTAATTTGTCCAGAAACAGTTATTCATTGATGCTATTCAACGGGAATATTAGAAAGTCTCAACAGACAAGTTATATACAAAAGGAAGAGGGAAAGTACATCTCTTTCTATATAACTATATCACTATATATATATCTTTGTATCACTACTACCACCATACTTAACAGAAGCTGGGCTCATCCTTTTGACCAATTCAGTCATTCAACAGCATCAATATAAATGTACAGATGGCCTGCCTATTAAATTTAGCCATATAAAAAGTGAACAGTGTGAAGTTTCTGTGTAAAATATGCCATTTTTCACCTGTGAATTTACAAATATTTGGCTGCACTATTTATGTGTCATCAAAAAGTTCTTAATGACAGTGAAAAAGGACCAGAAAGGCAAGGGCTAGCAAGAAGGAAGCTCCTTCTACCTTGTGTTTCTCAGGAACATAAGGCAAGTGGAACAAAGAACCCCTATCTAATTTTGTATTCATTCAGGGTGCATTTACAAAAAAAAACCAAAAAACAAAAAAACAAAAAAACAAAAACCACCAAAAAAAACCCACAATGGAAGTGAGTGAAATAACCCTCAAATATTGTTTTAATTAGGCCCTCTTTTCGTAAGAATAAAGTAGTAATGAACACTCAGAATGACCTCATAGGACTCAGATTTACTTCTCATCTTCCAGACAGAGCCATTCCAAATGTATGCACAATGCCCCTTGAAAGATGCAAAAATTAAAACATTTGTTCTCTAGAAATGTCTCATTTGAAACTCCTGCCTCCCAGACATGCTGGATTAACATGAACATACTGAATCTGCAAAGAAAAATGTTCAGGAGATTTCTTCCAGTCAGTTGTGCCTTCACTGTGGCATGGACCTGTCCCAAACCTAAAACATAAAGTACCAGTTCAAGCAAGACAGAGTTGAATAAGAATTATCTATAACACAAATACCCTGAGAGTGCTTTGCTGGGGTTGACACTGGTCTGGAAATTGGAAAGAAAAGCAGAAATACTCTGATTTTTAAAGATTCCAGGGAAAGCCCTGGTTTCTGAGCAGAGTTAGAAAACCCACACAACACTGCACAGCAGTGCACTGATAAATCACTTCAGCTGGCACCAGCACTGCAAATAGGAACTCCTCCTCCTTCTCCTCTTGAATGGAAACTTGGGTTTTAAATAAAATAATTCCATCGCATAAAAAGCAGGCATATGTGAACAACTAATTTTGGCAATTAAGAAAACCCAGGTGGCTCATGTTTGTTGGTTTGAAAAACATCTTCTCATTTAGTGATATAAATCAAGAGTAATTGCATTAAAAATTAAGAAATCAAACCAGTACAGCAAGTGAAGCAGATCCACTTAGAGTTATGTAGAAAACAGAATTTCAGTCACAGGGGAATCACTGACACTTCAACACTAAATCCAATGTCAAAAAAGGAGGTAAGTCAATATATGACACCTTGTGGAAAGCTTGCTTTATTTTGCAATGCTGATTAAAAGAAGCTGTCTCAATTTGAAATGTTCTGCATTTTTAAAGCTGAAGAGTTTGAGGCAGAGTTCAGGGTTGGAATTATCCACTCTATGATTGCATGAGGTGCTTGTTTTGAACTTTCCTTTTGAAAAATAGAGGTCCATTCACAAATCATCATTTACTGAGAAAAACATGCAACTATCAAGAGCTCATATCATCCTCAGGAGAATCCTTGCATAAGCTTTAAGACCATGGGGCACAGATATAAATCTTTCCTGTTACTGTCCCATTGGTAAAATGGGTAGAATAAAAATCAGCCTAATATTTCATTATGTATTTTTAACATTTTTATCCCATGTTCTTAATTTTGTGTTCTGTAACTTCTCACAGAAAGCCTAAACCAGACAATAATACAAAATCTGTCATCCTGAACCATGCAGGAGTCCTGAGCATCACACCATTTTTCTTGTCATTTGTGTCTGCAAAGTTCTTGGCCACTTTCTGCTGATGGAGAAAGTTCTTGTAAGGTCAGAAGAGCTTAAGAAAGCTCGAATACTTGGAGACTGCCTTCAAGGCTACTCTGCTATGACATTGTGCAACCTGGGATTAGACTGCCAGGAGATGTCCTGTTAGAAGGTTTTCCCTGCATGCAGAGTTGTCACCCTTGCTCCCATCTTGATTTCTTTTGCAGAACAGCTCCATGCTTTTCTCCCTGACCCTTGGTCTGACTTCTCAGGAATGTTGGTAGTTTCTTATGCCCTGCTTTGTCCTCCCTAATTAACTTGGGACACCTGACAATGACATAACACACTCTACATCCAAGACAGGTTATCTCTGACAGTAGATATTTTGGGAGGGAGATTTTTTGAGCTGCTTAACTACACATCAAGAAGAAAACTCTAACTGTGAACAGACTTAAGCCAAGGAAAAAGGACCCATGCTTGAGCAGTTCATGAAGAAGTGCAGCTTGTGGGAAATACTCACACTGGAGAAATTTATGGAGGACTGTCTCCTGTGGTAGGGACACACACTGGAGCAGGGAAATGAGCCCTCTCCTTGAGGAGAGGCAGCAGAAACAACGTGCTATAAGCTGACTTTATCTTTAACGTGCTATAAACTGACTTTAACTCCCATTCCCTATTGCTCTGTACCAGTGACGGGGAGGAGGTAGAGCCCAGGAAGTAGGGAGAGATGGGGGAAAGGTGTTTTCAGGATTTGTTTCTTATCATCCTGCTCTGATTGAGATTGGTAATAAACTAATTTCCCCAAGTCAAATATGTTTTGCCCACGAGACCAGCTGGCAAGGGATCATTCCTTGCCCTATCTCAACCCATAAGCCCTTCATTATATTTTCCCTCCCCTGCTCAGATGATGAGGGGAGGGATTGAGCAGTTTTGGTGGGCAACCTGTCCCAGGTGTGCAATACATGGGTGTGAGGAAGAGTTTGCCTGGCTGATTCCTACATGCCAGCATTATGCACATCTTGCAAGCCGCTGCTTATTTTCTATGTCTGGTGGAAATATCAGTTAGGAAAATCAAGCAAAAGCAATCTCCTAATTACACAGGTTAATCTCTTCCTCCTATTTACATAAAGAAGGAAGATGGCAATCAAGATACAGTCCTACTGCTGAAGGACGCGAATGCTGGGGTTTGCAGTCCTCAGATTAAAATCTAGGGTTGACAATTCTTGTGTAAAACAGATTTACCTTTGGTTTTTAACACAGTGTGTATATTTATGGCATGTAGGCCTGAAGAAAAGGTTTTTCTCTGAACAGTAATTTTCCTTGCAACATCTGCTGGGTTTTCATCTGCTATTTGTGCATGCAGCCTTCTTACTCACATTATGGTCTGTAAATAATGCATATCTTTCTATTTATTTTCACTTATCCCGCTGAAATGGGTTTTCTTGAATAAGCAGCATCCATTTATGAAATGCTGCAATAAAATTTAACACATCTTCCTGAGAGCATTCTGCATCTAAATAAAGTTGTGTAGAATGGAGCGTTATTCCAGGTAGATCAAGAATCACTCAGGTTGTAAATGATCTCTAAAATCATTGTTAATGTAAGCCCAACTGTTAACCCAGAACTGGCAAGTCCACCATTAAATCATGTCCCTGAATGCCACATCTACATGTGTTTTAAATACCACCAGTCACCACCAGGTGACTCAACTACTTCCCTGGGCAGCCTGTTACAATGCTTGACAACACTCTCAGTGAAGAAATATTTCCTAATATCCAATCAAAACTTCCTCCAGCATAACCTGATGCCATTTTGCTTGTTACTTGGGAGAAGAGACCAACACCTGCCTTGTTACAAATTCCTTTCAGGTAGTTGCAAAGTGTGATATGGTCCCCCAGAGCCTTTCAGGCCACTGCAGAGAGTGATAAAGGCCCCTCTGAGCCTTTTTTCTAGGTTAAAGAACCCTGGTATCCTCAGCTTCTTCTCATAAGACTTGTGCTCTGAGAAAATTAAAATAAAATTGATAAAATGAAGGGGGGGGAAAGCCTTTAAATTGAACAGATCTTAGACCATAACTGGCTAAATGGTCCTGGAAAGTGGTCAAAGATTTCACTTTTTTTTCCTTTTTTTTTACTAACCAGCTCTTCTACCTGCATTTAAATATGTAAAAGCTGCAGCATTCAAACACTGGGTGCAAACAGCTGATAGTCTACTGGCTAAAACACAGCAAGACTGCCTTATCATATCTCTTAGAGGTCTTTCTCTGGGCTAGTGAAATTCACTGCAACAAAATACATCTCTCATAGACTAACTAAATGCATCTCTCATGCATTTACAGAAGAGAAAAACTTCTCCAACTTTCAAGGAAAATTATCCTAATTCATTTTTATATTGATTTCTCAAGTCTGTGGAAAAATGGCTGAGGGCAAAATTAGAGGACACTGAGAAGTTATATTCACATCCTAACAGAAGCTGTAACAGTACAGGAATTATAGGGTAAAATGCAGCTGCTCCCTGGATCGAATGCTGTTGGCCTGCTCAAAGCCTGCTCCAGGATGGTTCCCCACAGACACAACCTGCAGCCACAACCCCTGCTGAGGGGGATGGAACGGAGTGTGGAGTGGAAACAGCCAAGTTCTGTTGGAGTCCTGGCAGGGAGGGGATCTCGATGGTGCTTTGCAGCTGATAAACTGCACAGGGCCTGTCACCCATGGGAGATAGGAGGTGTCTTGTGGCTGAGCCAGGAACTGTGGCGAAATCACCCTCTTTGGATGAACTTGGTTCACTGTAACACAATTGTGTTAACACACATCCCCTTCCCAAAGTCACCCACCCCAGAGCGTGATCACCCCTCACAGGGCATGCGCTCTGTGCTTCATTGACTACACCTCTGAGCAAAGCAAGAGAATTTTACACCAATCAGTAACAAAGGCATGTATGACTAAGAGTCACTCGAGCTCCACCTAAACATGAAGAAATAGCATAAAAGCAAGCTGAGAATAGAAGTAAGTTAGGGAAGACTCCATCATCATAACTACTGGGATCAGTCAACAGACTGAACCTATCTTCTTCTGCTGTGGGTACTCTGCACACTGGATAATTTTACTGGGAATTAGAGCTTCTCTGAACTGCTTTGAACACATTTTGCAGTCAGATACTTTCACTGACAGACCCTGAACCTTAACCTGTCACAATTTTCTGTTAATAAGGAATGTTATTCCATGAACTGTCAGTGTGAGTCCTTCCCAGGCACTGGCAGTCACCAGCAGCAGGGAACACAACCGAATAAACACAACGNATGCTTGACAACACTCTCAGTGAAGAAATATTTCCTAATATCCAATCAAAACTTCCTCCAGCATAACCTGATGCCATTTTGCTTGTTACTTGGGAGAAGAGACCAACACCTGCCTTGTTACAAATTCCTTTCAGGTAGTTGCAAAGTGTGATATGGTCCCCCAGAGCCTTTCAGGCCACTGCAGAGAGTGATAAAGGCCCCTCTGAGCCTTTTTTCTAGGTTAAAGAACCCTGGTATCCTCAGCTTCTTCTCATAAGACTTGTGCTCTGAGAAAATTAAAATAAAATTGATAAAATGAAGGGGGGGGAAAGCCTTTAAATTGAACAGATCTTAGACCATAACTGGCTAAATGGTCCTGGAAAGTGGTCAAAGATTTCACTTTTTTTTCCTTTTTTTTTACTAACCAGCTCTTCTACCTGCATTTAAATATGTAAAAGCTGCAGCATTCAAACACTGGGTGCAAACAGCTGATAGTCTACTGGCTAAAACACAGCAAGACTGCCTTATCATATCTCTTAGAGGTCTTTCTCTGGGCTAGTGAAATTCACTGCAACAAAATACATCTCTCATAGACTAACTAAATGCATCTCTCATGCATTTACAGAAGAGAAAAACTTCTCCAACTTTCAAGGAAAATTATCCTAATTCATTTTTATATTGATTTCTCAAGTCTGTGGAAAAATGGCTGAGGGCAAAATTAGAGGACACTGAGAAGTTATATTCACATCCTAACAGAAGCTGTAACAGTACAGGAATTATAGGGTAAAATGCAGCTGCTCCCTGGATCGAATGCTGTTGGCCTGCTCAAAGCCTGCTCCAGGATGGTTCCCCACAGACACAACCTGCAGCCACAACCCCTGCTGAGGGGGATGGAACGGAGTGTGGAGTGGAAACAGCCAAGTTCTGTTGGAGTCCTGGCAGGGAGGGGATCTCGATGGTGCTTTGCAGCTGATAAACTGCACAGGGCCTGTCACCCATGGGAGATAGGAGGTGTCTTGTGGCTGAGCCAGGAACTGTGGCGAAATCACCCTCTTTGGATGAACTTGGTTCACTGTAACACAATTGTGTTAACACACATCCCCTTCCCAAAGTCACCCACCCCAGAGCGTGATCACCCCTCACAGGGCATGCGCTCTGTGCTTCATTGACTACACCTCTGAGCAAAGCAAGAGAATTTTACACCAATCAGTAACAAAGGCATGTATGACTAAGAGTCACTCGAGCTCCACCTAAACATGAAGAAATAGCATAAAAGCAAGCTGAGAATAGAAGTAAGTTAGGGAAGACTCCATCATCATAACTACTGGGATCAGTCAACAGACTGAACCTATCTTCTTCTGCTGTGGGTACTCTGCACACTGGATAATTTTACTGGGAATTAGAGCTTCTCTGAACTGCTTTGAACACATTTTGCAGTCAGATACTTTCACTGACAGACCCTGAACCTTAACCTGTCACAATTTTCTGTTAATAAGGAATGTTATTCCATGAACTGTCAGTGTGAGTCCTTCCCAGGCACTGGCAGTCACCAGCAGCAGGGAACACAACCGAATAAACACAACGTCCCTGCTGAGGGGTCAGAAAGTAAGAAGACACATTGAGGGGTCTCCTTTATGCTGCTGAACAAGTCCTGTCAAACCACCTGTCCCTGAACAAGTCAGTCAAACCACCTCTGATCCAGCAGGACTGTTCAGTGAAGGATCCCTGTAATGGGACACTGACAGAATGGTCGGGCATGAGGGTCCCAGGTTTCCTTGGGTGCTGACAGACAAATCAAACACTAAGGGTCGAGGAAATCTCCCCTTTTCACATGAACCAGAGCTTTGAGCTCCTCCCCACAAGCATGTCAGTCTGTCTCAGAAGTAAGATAGAGCTAGAATGAATTAAACTCTGCTTATAAGTGCATTTCTGAGCAGCTTCACTCTAGAATATATTTCACTACAAAGCACTTCACCAGGTGTTTGAATTCAACCCTTAAAATAATCAAGAGTAGCATTCACATGCTAAAAGAGAACCCCACAGTCAAGTGCCTTGCTGAATGAGAATCTTGGTGAAATTGGTAATTTCAAATTGGTTTAAAGTACTTGAAATTTATTCTACACAGTGCTGACAATCTCACATGCTCTCATTACAATTACAGTGTATAAAAACTGTAAAACAGTCCCTGACCAAATCTCTGGCAGCCTAATTAAACAAAGGCAGCAGAAAAAAATGAAAGAAAACAGATACAGAGTGGGAAGTTAAAGTGGAATAAAACCCAAGATTTGTGATATTTAGGTTATGAATAAAACCATATTACCTCCTCAGGCAAACCTTGCTGGTTATTCTGACAGTTTCTGGGTAGGCACAACATGCAGACAATGCTAACTTAGTTTCCTCACAATCTCCTAAATAATTCCTTGAAGTCAGTTGGGTCCCAATGTTCCTCTAAGAAATGCAAGCCTTTGAAATAATTCTATTTCATCTCTACTTAAAAACAAACAAAGAATCAGTATAGCTACTTTATACTCTAGACAAGAGTTTTGCAATTTTTTTGAAAGAATTTTCAGCTAAAGGAGACAAATGAACCAAAAAGAAACCACATTAACCTTTAAGCTAAATACTTATGCTAAATACAAGACTCAGAATCTTAAATATTTGAAAATCATGATTTCACACTGAAAATAAAAAGTATAATATAATAATAAAAATAGGATATTTATAGAAATTGTGGAATAATTTTGATAAATACACTCTATCACCAAATACAAAGATTCTGTCATGAAAGACAAAGTATGACCATTTGGAATATTCTGAAAAAGAAAATTATAACCTGCAAACTCCCTTTTTGGCAGTTATCAGAAACATCTTGCAATGCACAACATGTTTTTGGCAACAAAGAACAAGGCTGCTCACTTATAAAGTCAAGAAGAATGCTCTTTATGGACTTCTTGATCCTCTAACCATATCTTTTGCCGACGAAAATGAATTTGCCAGAGAGAAGCCCACTAGACAAAAGAAATGCTTTGTCCAATGAGCGCTTCCTAGTTCCTGACAGTGTCAGCTACCTAACTGTTCCCAGGAAAAGTGAATCCTGCCTAGTCATTCCAAGATCAACCGCATTCATTTCTACCTGGCAGTAAAAGATGGATCTTCATTACTCACAACATTTAATGAGTGCTTCAATGTTAGCTCCCATCTCCTGGCCCAATTCCAGTTCGGGTAATTGCCTCCTCCCTTCCCAAATTCCCTTTGCTATTCCCTTAGGTCAGACACACTTCAGTCTGCTCTAAGCTGCCCATGCACTGTTAAACACCAGAAGGGGCCACTTTTAATGAATGAATTACAGAGTGAGCTAAAATCTCCTGCTTTCTCAGGCTAGAATTCACAAAATGCATCACTGGCATCCATGAATCATTTCTCTAAATGTTACTGGGTCACTCAGTATGTTTTAATTAACAAATTATTTTAACGGATTCTTTAATGTGTGCCCAGGTGTTTTGTTGGCTTGCAGACTGAGGCCAGCCAGGATCATGGTCGTAATTAAATGTGTTACACTTAAGTGTATTTCACTAAGATATCAGTGAGATGTGTTATGAGCCTCAAAGCATGTACTTACTTCAATCCTTCAAAAAAAACATGACCAAATTGTGCATTTTTTTGTTCAGAAGTGAGGGGGCGCGGGGCTAGGATGTGCTAAAATGTTCTGTTATAAAGCATAAAATTCTTGCCATTTCTTGCTGGGTACTCTATTTTACCATGCATTTTCATGACCTCAGAGTTTTGCATGCACAGCACTAAAGGTCAGTGTCAAAACTCCATTGAAACTCTCTTGAACTTAAAAAGTTCCACACAACAGTCAGCTCCATGTCACCTACTCTGCCTATTGGGTAAATTCCAATACTTGCTCCCACATACAAGGATGTAAGGGAGATTCATATATGGTAAAGCGGATCCTGTCCTTTATAGTACACTACCTTTACATTGCAACCACAAATTACCTTTCCTTTTTGCATTGTTTCCTCATTGCATTGTTTTTTATTAATCTGAGCATTTTGATAACAAAATATTAATAACAACTTTAAAATAATTTCAAGTGCTGTGCAGACACCAAAATAAGTTTCTGCTACCAGTAAAAAAGATGGAGGAAAAAATTCTACTTGTTGGTAGCAGAATATTCTAAGCTCCAATCTCACATTTGGTTTAGTCATGAAGACATGCACTTAAACCACAATGCACCATCATGAATTTTTGATTCTTTCATTTCAGGGTTATCAATATGCAAGTCCTTTTCCTTTTAGGGTAAGTACTTTTGTCACACTTTTTTTAGTTTCTCAGTCCCTTAACAAACTCCAGTGTTCAAGTTCTGTGTGTACACCATCTCTGAGAGTGACAAGCAGGTTTCTGGAGAGTTGCAGAGGGGAATCCCAAAGAACATATGGCCATGAGAAAATATCATTTCCTTGTGATAATGAACAGGCATCTGCAACAGTCCCTCACTGAGTGGGACTGGCAAACAGCTTGATTTTCCACAGAACTGATGGAGAATCAAAGCCAAAGCATGTCCAGGTGGACAAGATAATCCAATCATCTCATCATTACATCAACTATGTGACACACTCCAAAGGCAGTTCCAGAAGCCACCACAGCAATTACCTCATTTGCCCACACTTTCTGTGAAGAAATTAAATCCTGCCACTGGCAAATATCTTTAATTGTCTGGTATCTGGGTGCTTGGACTTCTGTTCATATACAAAGAAGCAGGATAGGTGAAATAATTTCTGAACAAAATTGTTTAAATATGTTAAATGTAGCTGCAAAAAACCAGATAGATGCCCCCAGATAAGCGAGGAATAAAAGCAAGTACATCTCTCTAGAATCTCAAATGCATGTCAGGCCAAGAGCTCAGTTCTTCAGCACTTTATGCAAAACTGCTTGGAGAATGTGTTCCTTTTATACTGTCATTCTGTTGTGACACACACCACATTTATTTCCTTCAGTAACAAAGATTTCTTCAGTTCAAGACAAGATCTGAAGCTGATCTGGAAGTGCCAGAGCTCCTCAAGTTCAATAGCTCCTCAACTCCTCCATAAACCAGGAAGATGCCCACCAGGTATTTTTCAAATAGCAGGATGGAACTACAAAACTCCTTTCAAACTGTGGCTATCTGAAATTATACTATAAATAATTTTGAAACAAAATAAACAACAACAAAACCAACAACAGCAACAAAACCTTTCCATTAGAGAGGAAGATGGGCTTTGCATCCAAGGCAGGGACATTTAGCTGCAGGTATCTGGACACAGTTCCCAGCTCCAACTATTTCCCAGCACTATTACAGTAACAGCTGGGAAAATCACAACCACTCTCTCTTATCACAAACAAGGATGTCCAAAATCTTCTTTGATGTCATGATACTTTAGAATATAAACCCTCCATGTCCAGAAACACATGCACACCTAACCTATTTTTTGCATAGTGAGATGAAAAATCATCCTGCAAATGTGTTGGATAAAAATACTCTGCATGTATTTGAGAAGATTTCAAGTCTTTTTGGTACCACACGTAACAAGCCTTTTAATCATTAATACCTTTCTGTATTATAAGTACATATAAATAGCAAAAAAACCTACCACAGATATTAGATGATAAACCCAGATAGACTTTAAAAAGTAGTGATTTGCTCCAGCTGCACTACCATTATGGGGTTGTCTCTCATGGATTTCAGCACGGATAAAATGCAAAAACTATCCCTAAAGGAAAACATCCCATCTCCAGTGTAAAAATAAGATTTGTTTTAAACAGACCTGCAGCTGAGCACTTAGGATTTGCAGTGGTGAAGAAATAGAATGTATATTTTAAAAGGTGTAACTCCAGAACAGAACAACAGAATAAGGTGCAAGGAGTATTTGAAGGTTCAAAAGTCACCCAGGCACCATTGCCTACATCTTCCCCAACTATTTATTTCTTCTTCCTTCCTCTTTTTCTGAGTTTCATTATAAAGAAATGAACTATTCCATTAAAGGGTCAATCAACTCTGTGCAATCTTCTTCAAAATATATATCCCGGCACAAAAATCAGTACTGCTGTCTGTGTTGCTGAAAAAGGGTGTTTTTGAAAAAAATAAGCATTCAAAAAATTAAATATTATTTTGTTAAACTATGCTCAATAATTATGCCATTAGCAATACATTAAGCCTAAGCCTTTACCTTATCATGTAAATAAAAAAGTCCATTCTATTATTTATTAATTGTGTTCCAGAGTACAAAACCATGTGGTACAAAAAAAAAAAAAAATAGAATTTACTTCTCAGGGAAACCAGTCCTTGACGATTTTTATTGATGTCATTTGAAGTGACTGGTGCGCAAGATCTCTGGGAAAAAGAAAAGCCCTACCAATCTCACACACCTGTCACTGAAATCAGCTGCAAATTAATGATGCATGACCTAAAGCTTGAAGTTCCAGTGGCATTTTTATACTGACATCTCCTTGGAAGGCAAGAAGAGATCAACTCCTAAAATACTAAAATATCCAACCCTTTCTTTAAAACTGGAGGTTGTACACAGACCACAATTTTAAGACTTTTTGATTTCTGTCCTGCATTACCACAAAGGACACCTGATTCACCTTAGTTATTCCCTGGACACCTTGTTATTTTCTTCTCTGTAGTCCCTCTACGTGACCTCCTTTCTCAACATGATTTCTTTCTGTTCATGTAGCGTTTCCATAATCCAGCCTGTGTATGTTCTCTTTCAGTGAACCATTTTGACTCACCATTTATTACTCTAGCATAAAGAGGGATGAACACCACATTCAAAGTCTCTTCTACGTTAAACTGTGTTATTATAATTCTCCACAGTGAAGAAAATGGGATCATCTCCAAGCAGGTTGCTCCTAGTGCTTGAAACCACGCCAAGCATGATGGTTTTCATAGATTTCCCTTTCATCTTGAAGGTCAAAAGCCAGCTTTTGGACATAAAAAGTTCTCTACACAGAAGGCAAGAGACAAGCCTGAGACTG
The DNA here is from genome assembly GCA_013399835.1 of Leptocoma aspasia. Classification (NCBI taxonomy): domain Eukaryota; kingdom Metazoa; phylum Chordata; class Aves; order Passeriformes; family Nectariniidae; genus Leptocoma; species Leptocoma aspasia. The sequence continues at coordinate 17,632 of VXAX01007650.1, forward strand.
GTCTTTGAGCAGAGCTGATTTTGCTCCTTAGAAAAAGGTGGGATACTTGGGGCAAAAGCCAATACATGGGAACTGCTGAATGGGCAGTTTCACTCCCTCCAAGAACCTGAGGGTTTAGTTTATAAAAATAGTTAAAATTTACTCATACAAAGAACTGAATCAGCAAGATGCAGGATACCCACAGCCACTTGAAGGAAATAAAAAACTACTTTGAGATAATATCTCCTATAAGTACTATTCCTATTGATTATGGGAGCACACAGTGAGAGCTTTATGAAGTAGAATTGAATTTGCCTTACAATATATGCTGATTATATTGTGTAAATGCTGCTGCACTGCTCTATTTCCCATGGGATGCAGACAAACTCTTTTACACTCCCAGGGGGTAATAAACATGATGAGGCTGAATGCTTTGTGTGTCTCCCTCTTTGCACACTCACACTTTTGTCTGCCAACCAATTAACTTGGTTCTTGGGAGAGAAGTTCTCACTTCACTCTGCAAAAATGGATATATAAAGGCTCTAGTCTCTAATATACTGCAGTGTGAAAGGCTACTGTTAGCTTTCTTTATTAACTGTTCTTATGACTTTTATGCTCTTTCCCATCTGACCATATTGCTACAGTGGCTGCACATTATGGAGTGCTCCTGTCAGCAAGGGTTGATGTGCATTCCAAGGGCACAGCTTTATTTAAATTCAGTGCACTGAGACTTTATATTCAAGGTACCTTCCTGAGGAGGTGCTCCTCAGAGTTACACAAGCTTGTCAGTGAGCACGTGGGAAAAAACAGAGTATAGGTACTCAGCCCAATGCCTGAGGCTCTCAGGTCTGAATTAGGAAATGAAGTCAGATAAGAAACACAAAATTCAAACACAAACCAACTGCAGGTTGCACAAACCTTTATGATAACCAGCTATGTGGGCCAGGTTTGCTTGTTTAATTACATTTGCTTCATATGCAGACTGAGATACTTAAGAAAGAGAAAACAACACTTCCTCAAGAATTGTCAGAAATCCTATTATGCCTAAGAGCTTAGATAGCCTGGGAAGAGATTTATAAGCAATTTATTGTTTATCTAAAACTACCTTGCTCTAGAGTTCACAAAACATCACCAAAAAAAAAAAAAAAAAGAGAGAAACAGTAGTAAACGTGCAAAAATATCCCCATTATATTCTAAAAACTTCTGACCAAAGAGACTACTTGAAAATTTGCCACAGTGGCCTGTTAGAGTTTTTAGTGGAGTGGATTAGGCTGATTACAATGGATTGGCTGGATATTTGGGGAGTTTGCAGAGGCCATAGTGACTCCCTTCCTCTGAGACACTGCAGTGAGAAACACAGAGGTAACAGCAAGAGGGAAGGACTGTGCTGCCCTTTGTGAGAAGGGTGGTTGGGCAAATGAAGGCAATTTATCACTCATACCCTGAGCACACACCTAGGACCTGAGCCATCCTTCACCTCTCCTTGGGTCCCGCTGCCTCCCATTCCTCACACACCTGCTGGGCACTCCCCAGGAAGCTCCCCACCCACACCCACACCAACTCCTTTACAAGTTCTTCATCTCATATTTCATCCTGTCTCTTCTGCTCCTAAATATCCTCTGTTTCGACTCTGCTGTTTCTTAGGTCATTAACCCCACTGACTCCTGCCTACACTTCATCCCTCTCCATCATCAGCTCCTCCCCACGCTCCACAGCCCTTCATTAGGGTATGTTGCCTCCAAAGCAAACAAACACCTAACAATCATTTTTGCTTCTACCTAAGGTTTCATTTTCTCTTTTTGTATCTGATTTTCATAAGATAAGCACCTTTTTCTCCACATCTGTGCTGACTTGCTCTCATTTTTTTCAATTTTTTCCATCTCCCACCTTTAAAAGTTCTTTTTCAGTACATTCAACCAGCGAAGTAGTACTTTTCTGTAGCCTCCTTCACACCAAACCAGATATTTTAAACAGAGGGGAGCTGCAAAGTATCTCCTGACTAGTATTCATGGACTCTAAAGTAATAATTATATTCTCTGCCTTTCAAAATGACATCTCATGATCACATTTTATCCCAAATACTCAAATAATTTTGGAGCTAACATTAATCCATGCCACTGAAATTAATGCATTTCCAGATAATAGGAAGCTCAAATGTATCTCAAATTTAAAGAAAGAGTACCCTAGAGTAATAAAAGAAATTAAAAAAATAAAACTCCAGGAACAACCCACAGCTCATTTATTTCAGATGTATGTATAAGGTTCAAATTTTATTACATCCCAGCAGAGCAAGGCAACCTTAACCTCCACCGGATTGTTATCATTTCCAAATTGTTTGCCCATCCTGCTTTATATCTTAGGGAGGTTTGTATCAAACACATTGTTAGAACAGCCAAACCTCTGGAGTGGGATTTGCTTTGGTGGAAATTATTAAAAACATTAATAGGAGGACATTACAGTCCCAGTAATGTTTGTTTAAGTTATATAAATGACAGCTGCAATATCAACTAAGGAACTGATTGAAACATTTGAGCAGATGCCTAAACTTCTTTCATGGTTTCTCCTCCCTCTGTGTGAATGTGCAGTGTTGTGGTTGCCCTCAGCAGTATGAGGATATATTATTCTATAAAGTATGTGATGCTTCTGACTTTATGGTATTTATATTTTATATTGTGCATACTCAAATACTGTCTGAATCTAATTAAATGTCCTGTGTGCTCCATCCATTAAAAACAAAAAAACCAACCCAACTTTGTATGATATTTTTCTCCATATTTACAAGTGCACAGTACTAGTCTTGAGAGTCTGCTTCCCTCTTTGTATCCTCTGTATCTCCAGGATCCTCTGCAGACACCCAGGATGACTCCTATATGCATGAAGTTAGCAGCAGCAGTATTTTAGTGCAAATATCTGAATTTCTATTGCTCTCATAGCTATTGTAGAAAGTAGCAACAGTCGTGCAGCTGCATTTCTTAGCACTTCTGTAAATATATACACACAAACTCCTTTTCATAAATCTCCAAGGCTTGCAGGATTCAGGAAATTTGATAAATTCATACATCTGCCTTTCTGTTAAAGACTTCTGAAAGGGTGGCTCTTTTGGAAGACTGGGAATTGCTTTTAATTAAACAAACCAATTTCGTAGTTACTTATTCATATGAGCAGATGCAAAAAAGTGTTATTGCATAAGGGTTCCCAACCCACTGGGCAATATTCTGGTGCCCATCTGTTCTCATCAGGACGAGGCACTATGCTGAAACCTTTGAAACACAGCTCTGGAATGGCATTTAAATCTCCCTAGGGATAAAGTCAAACCTCAGCTTCATAGGGAATTCTGTGTTTGCTCCCGGAAAAAGCAGCAAAATGTACCTGGGCAAGGAGGCAGAGCCTGCAGATCCTACTGTGAATGTGAAGGGAACGTCAGCAGGCACATATTCACCAGCTGAGAGCCTACTCCCATGTTTGTAGTTCAAATCTATTAAAGGCCATCTACACCATAATTTGCCTCTGTTGAATTTTAAACTCCATAAGCTAAATTGCTGCAAATAAGTATGTGGAACCTCTTATTTCCATTAAAGCCTGACTTTCGGATAGCTCAATTAAATTAAGAACAGCCTTTCTTAACTAAGTCTGTCCACAGCAATTTAAATTTCTTTCCTTTAACTAGTGTAGTGAACAAGTCTGAATTTCTATGCAGACAATTCGCACCTTAACTTTCTCATTACCACTGTTCAGAAAACAGCAACATATTTCTAAATGAGTTCTTCATGTAGCCTTTTCTCAATTATACTTTTCCAATTATTGCCTTTTCCATATTAAGAACCTGGATTTTATTATATATCTTTACTGAAATTTGAAAGATGCCTGTTCAGTAATTCTTACACACTCTGGAGGCAGGGAGATAAGCTTTCCACATGACCTAAACTGAAAAGACCAACTAATTAAAAACTCCTTACTTTTACTTTTCCGGGTCACTCATGCCAGTCACCAACAGTTAGCAACATTTTATGTAAGTATAATGTGGGTTTCCATATAAAATTTATATATATATATATATATATATATATATAATGCACAATAATATACAGTCATGATAAAATGGTTTGGTTAGCATAAGGTGCTGAGAGATACAGAGAAAAGTTGAAAGATTCTGCTTTCACCAGTATTTTATCCACTGTCCAAAAACTGTGAAAATAATCTAAATAGAAAGAAATCAATACACTCCTCTCATGAAAGATGATGAGATCAGATGCTCATTTTTCCTTTCTTAAGAAGCTCAGAAAAGAACAAAGGTGTTAACAAAACACAGTGCTGAAGCCATTAGCCTCATCAGATAGTGCTATCTCCCTGCAGCTACAGATTGCTGCCTGCTTTATTTAACAAATTCCATTCTCACAGGTGCATATTTATTTGCAGATACTCCTGTGATTATATCCTTCCATGAATATAAATCCCCACTTAGGAGTTATCAAGCCTTCATTCATATATATACACACACACACTCATTCTGAACATAATTGTGACTGTGACAGAAAGACAATTTTGTACAAGAAAAATCAGATTTTAAAGCCCTCTAAAATGCACTTCAATGTTCACACATTATATGACCAGAAGAGAGGGGTCAAAGGTAATAATCCTAAACTGCTAAAATGTTTGCAGCATTTCATATTAAAGCTATAAATATTATCAATAGGAGGAATTGGTTTCCACAAAACACTTGGTCAAATAAGCTGGCAGCCAAGGAACTGAAAACCACCTGAACTTGCAGTGATAAGTGATATTTTGGTTGAACATAATTTAGTGTAGACAACTACACGGGGGAAGTTTGAAGAACAGAAAGAAAATGAGGGAAAGCAGAGCATCAGCTTTCTGTACAAGGCATGACACAGCTCCTCAACCAGATAAAAAAAATGTACATCTGCATGGCATCAAACAGCTTATAAAAGAGCCTGGTGTGAAAAAAGAGCAGAAAGAAGTCAAGGCTGGAAACATGATCCACCTGAGAAACAACACAACTAGGATTTCCCTACAATAATGTGTAAAACCTAATTAAATCTCCCTTCTGTAGACACAGAGTTAATTTGACATATCATGGAAATTTTGATAGCACAGTCACACCCTCAAGAAACAGAGTGGGACACTCTGATTGCTTTGTAGTGCCCTGGTAAGCAAAAATAGCTCTGCAGCCACACTGCAAGGGTTACCTTGCACTGCTTTCACAAACCAAGGGTGAGAGAAATGTTTGCCTTCACACAGCAGGTCTGACTGATGAGAGATGTGGGGCCTCAGCTGGTGTGCAAAAACACCTTTGTTCTAATTAATCTGAACTAGGTATTTTTTAAGAGAAACAGCCACTGTTGAGAACAATTTCTGGCACTGGAGAACACACCAGGGATGAGTTGCTCATGCGTTTTGCTACTACATGACAAGCACCACGACTTTCTCCACTTCAGTCTTGCATTCATCTGCTCTTAAATCCAACTGTTGTATCAGCCTTCAAAGTTCTTTTCAGGTTCATTACATTTTTACACAAGACAGAGATTGCCATGCTTTAAGTGTGTTCAGTGTTCCTTTCCACAAGCCTTGATTTACATGTGGCCATACTGAATATTGCCTCCTTGTGCCTGCCTCACCAAGGAGTTCAGCATTATTCAGAGCTTTCAGTTTGCTCTCTCTGCAACTGACCCACTTCTCTCAAACTGGAGTTGTCTGCATAACTAAATTTGTCATGATTTTACTTGCAGAGTAAAACAAAAATGTAAAATACCTTAGGGTTAAAAAGCAGGCCCTTTAGGCACTGCATGAGAAACACAAATGTGTAAAAATTATTGTCTGCTTACAATATATTTGGAGACATATTTACCTGCTTTATTCCATTTAGCAGGGCCTATGGAAATACAATTTTTTAACAAAAATGCAACAGTCTTTGAATTGTAGAGGTTTGAATTCAAACCTCTACAGATGTCTGTTAAACCCCTAAGGGTGGAATGGGAGTCTCTGCATGAATCCCTCAGAACCAGCAACACTCAAAGATGGGCAAGGGTGAAGTGCCCAGGAAGCTCAAAGCACAACACAAAGCAGCTGGCTTTGTGGAACCACAGCAGTGATCAGACCAGAATGGCAAAAGCAATGATGTGGCTCACCCAAAACTAACAAAACACTTTCAAACAGAGCAACAGGTTATTTGATTTAAATGGGCAGATTTATTGCAATTGTTACATTTTTCTAAGCGTAATTTACATTTTCATTGTGTTTTCCACATATTTTGTATCACTCTGCTAAACCAAAAATTGCGTGGAACATTAATTATCTTTAAATAAGTAAGTTTGACATTAAACATTACACTCTTCATGCATGGACTATTTAAAAGAATATGGTCTGAGGATATTGCACTCGGACAACATTTATGGCAGACTTTAAATCAATGCCTTTATCAATGAAATATTGAGTCTCAAAACAGGGATGTCTAAATTGTTAAGGTCTATTTCCCACAAATCCATGTGCATTAGCATTCATTATATCCCACTCATTAAACACTGTATCATTCAAGTCTCACAATAACCATTCCCTTGGATTATAGATTTACTGACAGGAAGTCCATTTATCCTGTGACAAAACTTTAACATTACCATTGTCTCTGGAATTTCCAAAATGTTCTAAGGTTATTTTTAAAAAAGGTAGGAATGTCAGAGAGACAGTTTAATATAAAATTTTCCAAAGTTGAACTGATTCTTTTTTAGAGTTAACCAACTTTAATGAATCATTTCCTTAAGCCACAGAGACATTTGTCCTGGTAAAATATGTTCCACAAGACACCTACAGTGCCAGAAGGGGACAGTTTCCCGTATATCAGGGACACATCTAAGATAGATGCTTTCCTTAACAACTATCTGGTGATTTGCTCCCAGCACTATCAACTATTACACTATATTTCTCTAGATGGGATTCAATTCTACTTCTTGGGATTCAGTGATTTTCAAGATCATTTGCTTACTGACTTATGCATGACACAAAGCAATAAGTTAATTGGTTTACCTCCTGGTGCTTCCTATGTCGTGGATTTCAACACTGCAGTGGTACCTCTCTTCAGGCTGCCATTATACCATGACTGTGGTATAAAATTCCTTTAGTCATCATTGTAACCAAAATGTTTCACTCAATGTTATAAGAACATTGCTATTGTTGTGGTTTATACATTGAAGAAAGGACTTTTGACAATAAATTTAGAAGGCTAATATGATTTATTAAAATGACTCTATAATTCTAGTATTTTTCTATATCTGCTTAGCAGAGAGCATTCTCCATGCTCCTGCTGCTGCTTCGTTTAGGGAATGTGTCCCGAATGCTTACAATATTAGAAAGATAAAGTCTTTCAACTCCTTCTCCCACTTTTAAGGAGGAGTAGAGCTATTTTTAATGTTTTTGAAAGAACAGACACAAATATTGTTTACAGAAAGCTTATACAGAGTAAAAGAACAGCAAAAGGATGTTCTCTCATAGGAAAATGATCAGAAGGCTTACACACAGAGAAACTTATAATATGTTCATAGCAACACATTGCAAAGCAATTTTCTGGTTTCTTTTGAACTAGAGATTGTCTCACTTCTTTTACTAAAGCCTGCCTGACATACAAAGGTTATTTTCATATAATAGAAAAAGCCCAAAAACTACTTTCTCCTCTCATTATGATGCACAAAACAAAATACTTCAGTATTTTTGCACACCAGCTGAGGGACCCCCAGAAAGAATCATCTACTAAGGAAGAAAGCCCAGAAAATGCAAAAATCCACCTTTCCAGGTGAATACCTGCTATCTTCCATGGAAAGGGTCAACACCCAGGGGAATGGGATAGAAAGAGTAACTGTGTTCACCAGCCCATTTTGTTTATAACTAGTGTGAATCAATAGACCAAAATCAAGCAATTAAATTTTCCTTTACACATTTATGAGCTACTCAAAGCACATCAGTTGGATGTTCATTGTTATCCATGCTTATATTCAGATTCCATTGATTCCCATGGCACTTAGGCATCTAGATGCAAATTTCAGGAGCAAGGCCTGATTTACAAAGGTGCTTAAAGCTAGGAATATAATTCATAATAATTTTGAAAATCCCAGTAGGTCCTTAATCTTCATAATTAGTCACTTAACTGCCTCATTACTATTGGCCCAATTCTCAGCTGCAAGCAAAGGCTATGCTGAGGCACACCATGTTCCTAAAAGTTCTTCAGCTCAATCTCAGCTGGCTCTTGAAACTCATGTTTCAGTGCTTTATCCCTGGTTTGAGTTATCACAGAGTTGGACAGAGAAGAAAAAACGTACACAAGGTAGCAATAACTTATTATGAAACAAGGGTACACAGGGCATAGAAAAACACTCTCCAAAAGCCTGCCCTACAATCTACAAGTTGTAAGATGGCTGTTTTCTGTCAGAACTGTTCAATGGACTTTGCTCTAGGTCTTCTCCTAAACTGTTTGACTAGTTGGCTGATCTGTTACAAGTCTGCCTAGGTCTTGGCAATCTGGTGGGAAACAACTCATGAAGTTCCCCCAGAAGTGAATAAACTTCACTGCTGTTAGTCAGGTTTAGTGGAATGGAGGTAAATGAGAATTTATAGCAATCTTTAATCCTCCAGTGTACCCTCTGATGTGCTTCTAACTTCTTTATAAATCATCTTCAGTCATCTCATACCCATGGTCAGGCAAGCACTGGGCCTGCAGTAGTTTAATACTATTTTCCTCTCATTCCCTTAATGAGTCAGTTTATTAGTCAATGAATAGGACAATCTATTACAAGTCAAACATCTCCTTTTCCAGCCTCAATACGTGAGAGAAGCTGGAGCCTCTTGCATGGATCTGCTCCCTATCATCAAAAAAATCCAAACAAAAAGCCATCCATCCCTCCTCAAAAAACTCCATATACTACAAATAAACATATAGGACTACCCACCCATAAACCTTTGAGAGCTCCACTGGCTGCTGATCATGGACCTTACATGAAATCCCACTGCTTTCAGAACAGTAATATCATTCCAGATATTACAATATGTTGATCCAACACTCACATTCTTGTCACAAACTGAATTTATTCTAATGTGATTCTGGGCAACCTGAGCGAACATTAAGAAAAAGCAGGACTTCCACAATTACAAGACAGAAAAGTAATCAAGACCTGTCACCCTCCTACAAATTGCCTTCATAATAAAACGGCTAGAAAATAAATCTTCAAAAGTTGAATTTGCTGCTTAGGAGTTTCCGACATATTCTGATCAAATCAGGTAAATTGGCAATAAAAACAATTTATCTGCACCAGCTCCACATCTGTTCATTGTTTATTGTGGGTTCAGTGGTCAAAGCTACTCATATTTTGGTGGAGGAAAATGCTATTGAGGAGGAGGATATCCAACCCATCCCTGGAACAGGCCTGGCAAAAGCCCAGCTTCAACAGGAAGTGAGCAAAGGACCACTGCTTGCACCAAGAAGCTGTCAGCAACTGGGGCACGAATTTCTGTAATAAATACTCCTTTAACTCTATTCACAGTTTAATTAAATCCCTGGTTTAATTACTACAGGAAAAAAAAAAGCACTGATCAGGGCCACAACTCCACATGAAATAGCTAAAATGCTGTTTCCATTTTTAAATTAAGTGCCTGAAAAATATTCAAAAGAAAATTAAACCTTTCCATAACAAGACTGTGAAGCTTATTACAGATACATTTATAACAAGCACAGCTTCAATTGGGTAAGAAAGCATGATAAAATTCTAAAGTTGCTTGGTAATGTTTGAAATATAGCTTGGTTATATTTACTGACAAGTAGGAAGTTATTTGAAATGCAAAAGTATTTAAAAGTAATTTCTGGGCTTTGGGGTTTGACTTGGAGCTGTTCATAGAAGTTCTTATTAAAGAAGCCTTCATTCATATAAATAATGTGAAAGATGACATAAATAATGTGTTACTACAGGGTTTTAAAGAAGAGTCAATCTGTGGTGATACATTTTTCTCTAAATAGTTTGTTCTATTCACCCCCAAATGTATGGTTCACTCCTAAATTGTAACCCTCCCCCTAAATTGCCTCTCATTGTAATCCCTCTCATTCCCTCTCTTGCATATGTTACCCAATCCCTCCTGCCTCCTGTTCCCATTAGTTCCTGAGATGTGTTCTCCTCCCCTATCACTATCCCATTGGCCCAAACTTTCTATCCGCGCCTACTTAGAAGCTCCCTCTTAAATTTGTGTAGGGAGGCGCACATGCTCTCTCTCTCTCTTTCGCTCGCTCGCTCCTGAATTATGTTCCTTCCTGGCACCGGACCCCCCCAAATAAACCTCACCTAAAAGGCACCCTCAGAAGCCATGCCATGTCCTGCCTACCTGCATGCTGCTGCTAGCTAATCTACAGCCTAGAGACTTCTCTCCAGAGGCTCCGGTAAGGCTATCCCCTTCCTAAACGCAGGGGTAGGTTACCCCCCAGCCCCTGCCGCTACTAACTAAGCTTGGAAAGGCAAAAGCACAACAACATCAATCCTCACGTCATTGCAATTAAGAGCAAAAGTTAAAAAAAACCCACCAGCTTTTGTGGGGAGCTGATAGCAATCAGAGTTCGTTGATTTTACTGTTGCTGGCTGACAAATTGATGTGAAAATATTTATAGTACACCATAAATAGAGCTTAGAGGCAGTGAAAATATACAAGGCAGAATGAAACTCCTTAATAAGGGAACATGTCTAGATATGAGCATCACTGATGCTCATATCTAGACATGCCTGGTATGTCATATCTGCTCATATCTGACAGGCCTGGATAAATCTTAGCCAAATTCATGGAGATTTGGTCCTCCAGAGTTTTGAGCAGCACATAGCCACAGGAATTTCAATTAAAGTGTATTCCTTGAGGTCCCAGATCCCCATTATCAGATATTTTTCAGCCAAATTTTCTCTTCCCTCATCTCATAAAATTCAGAGTGTGAAAATGAACACTCTTGTGGAGGAGGACAGGAGCCCTATTAAGGAGTCACTGTTACCCTGTGTCGCCCTTCACTAAAATGAGACCCCTACAAGCCAATTACTTAATGACAATTTATATCCCAGTTACACACCTGATATGCAGGTCTTGAAGATGCTTATTGTATTCCTGAAAACTTTAGGCTTTGTACTGGCTTGTCTGATATTCATGGAATTTATTTTTATCAAGTCAATTTGCACCAGCAAAAGGTTTTATCTTAGACCCTTTCTCAGGAAGGGAATGCTTTAGACTCTGTCATTATTTCTTTCATTTGAAAGACTATAATACACTTCAATTAGTGGTTTTAAAAAGTTATTTCATACAATGTTACAATTTGTAGCTTCAGTTACTAAGAAAAAAAACCAAGCAAATCTCACAACCAGATGCTGACAGAAAAATCTAAATGTGTCAAATTGTAGACTTTAATAAGGCTTTAACAAAAATAGCTGTTATCCAAAAAGTTACCTGCATTTCGCTTATTGCAACTTCTTTAATGTTTACAGCTACCTCTTCAGTGACTTTGGGTTTGTTTATATCAAAGAAAAAACTTCCCTTTTTAAAGGTCAAGCATAAAACGTTAATTGGGGACAAAGAGAGAATTCTCCCAGCTGACTTAATACCCTACAAATGGACTTGAAGGGCAGTTCATAAATTTCAATAGACCTGTTGTTCCCTAAAAGAAGGATGCAAACCTTGTAATATACCATTCCTTTTAAGCATTTACTGGACCATAGTAGATTCAGTAAGAATCAAAGTTCTCACTGTGACACAGAGCAGAATTCTTTTTGCCTGAATCATGAAACAAGATGTGATTACTGCTCCTGGTATCACATTTCCCTTCCAAGTTTAATATGATGTTCATATACTTCCACAGAGGTCTAACTCCAAAGAACAAGATATAGTGATATATATAAAATATATATAAATAGTCATATATATATAGGCATTTATATGCCTATATACAGGCATTTAACAAGCTTAGGAGTGCTGATGATTTATTACCTAAACAGAAATGAAATCATTTTACATAGTTATTAACTAAAGATATTTAATTCGCTTTTCTAATTTTCATATCTGCAGAAAATATTGCACACATTTGTAACACCTGAAGATCCATTGTGGAGTTTAGCCAGGGTGTTGGAAATTATATAATTTTTCTAATGAGTATGAAAAGTGAGAAATCAATAACTAATAGAGGATAGAATGCTAATTAATGAAGAAGAAGTGAATTACGTAACTTAGAACCAATGAGCATTAATTTCTTTGATTGCTAAAAATTTATAAATAAGTGAAAAAGTTTTATATCAGCATCTGTGTGGAGGCCATAATTTTGTGGGCCATACACACCTCCTGGACAAGAATAAAACAGTGCCTTACTCACCAACTTTAAAACACAGTGTTAGGGGGGGTCTTATTTATCCCAACAACTTCAGAGAATTTTGGTAACAAGGAAGTATTTACCAGATTACTGCATAATAAACAATTTCATAAGCACTCTCCAGAATCCATTACTAAATGTGCTGTACAAGCACTGCAATCAGGTACTATTCAAATTATAAGGAAGTAAAGATAATCCAGTCATTTTCTGATAAGCAGCAGAAAATACGCCTGAAATTAAAAAGCTCTCCACAAGAGCAGTCATTGGTTTCTACTCCCTGCGCACAGTTATTCCTTCCCTGCAGATTGCCTGAGGAGAGCTGCTCCAGACCCCACATTCCAATGCCTCAGCCACCCTGGCACCATTTTGCCCCAAAGCCAACTTGGAAGTTTGCTTACTTGACAAACACCTGATTCAAAACATGTTCCGTGCTCTCAAAGTCAGCCAGAGATGTTCAGAAATGGAAGAGCTTCAGCTCCCTGTGCAACTTAACACCTCTCCATGATGTGTGTGTGATGTCAACTCAATTTTTCTTTCCTGCTCCTGTAACACTTCTTGGTTTCTTTCTATCCCCCACCCCAACCATGTTCTCCCAAGCTGGAGCCTTGATTTGTTGCCTCTTTACCACTACAGAAAGGTGAAGAGGGACCTGTTTTGGACATTTGTGCTGATCTCAGGTGTGTGGCCAATATTGGGACCACCAGAAGATGGTAGGATTGTATGAGGAAGTAGTTTCAAGCTGCCTCTGGACTAAAAGGTATTTAATTCAAGAGCAAACCAAAAAAAGTATTTTTATACTCTCAGAGCTGCTCTAAGGCCTTTACTCCAGATGGAGTCCATCTGCCACTGCCATCTCTTACTTATTATGTTCTTATTTCCACGTGAATTGTTAGATGCAATAGCAGTAATGTCACTGGCACTGAACACTGGGACTGGCTTATGGTTTCCCACTTTGCCTGGCTGCTTATTTTCTATAATTTCCCACCTATAAATTAGCATTTATCTTGCTGATAGGGACTATTATCAAGTTGAAATCCATATTCTACTGAAATGAATCACTTAATTAAGACCACAGTGCAATTCTTACTGCGTAGGAAAGTATTTTCCCAGTCATTTTCAGTACACTGAGTACTGCTATAGCTACAGGAGCAATGCAGTGTAATAATATACTCTGGAATAATAATTTGCACTTGTACAGGGTAAAGGTGGTTAATGTTTTCTGAAGAACACCATCACACTTGAACTTGTTTCATTCAAATTCTGTCCATGTGGTCTGACACATAAATGTGTTTTCAAATAATATTGCCACTAATTGCATCAGCTCTTTTCTGACTAAAATTTTAAAGAATCTTTGAAAAAAATGTTCAGACCAAGAACTCTAAAACCATTCAAACAAAGTAATTACTGTTTTTGCTACCCTTAAAATTGCACTTTTTAATAAGTGGGTTGCAGGCTTTCAAAATTAGCAGTTTTACCTGTTGAACTTCCTGAAGCAGCTGATTTTCTCTCTGGGACACCAACAAGGAAGATTCCCACTGATCTTGAACAAAACACAAACTTAGTCTCATGGAGAAATGGAATTTTTCTTTTCTTTACAGATTGTCCAGCTGCTAAGTGCAAGTATTTCTTTAACATTGCAATTTCATAAAAGCTACAGAAATCACTGAGGTGATATGGGATTTCCAATGGGGGAAATATTGATCTTTATGACTAAAGAAAGAGGAGTGATGGAGAATTATACACTTGCAGTAGTAAAATAAACTATTTTCACAGTAAGTATCAGAGACATGCTTTGAAACTTGGGAAAAAATGCAATTAAAAACCTCTGTTGGATCAGCTTTGCACACAGCCTCCCCCTCAGTCATAAACAAGTGCAATTCCTTCTTTCATAGGTATTCCCAAAAGTTCTTTTTTAGCATCTTAAGTCAATAGTGAGTAAAACAAACCCACATACAGTAATTCCACAGGACTACGGACATTACCAATACATAAAATATATGCAATGTATTTTTTAATATATTTTCTAAAACCTCAGGTTCATCCTTTCATCTATAAAAAGTGAGAGTTCTGATCTAAAATACAGTCTGTTTCTCCAGTGAACTATTAATTAAAAACCTTTCAGATATTCAAAAGAAACAGTCAGTAGATTTTAACTATACCTACAGTATATTATACAACTATACAACTATTATAGGTTGAGTCTTGGGTGATGGAAGAGGAGTACAATGCAGAACCTTAAAGAGCTGATGCTTCAACTTCTTTTAAATTAAAAGCAAATCTCTTTATGAAGAGTCTTTGTGTGATTAAAATCTACCATTACTAAGAAATTAATTTTCATATCTATGTTTAAACAACAAGACTTGTCAAGTACCAAGGTGATCACAAAATTCAGTAAGAGCTTTTATTGATTTAAAGGTAATAGAAATCTTATTTACCTAATCTGTTAACGTAAATTAATTTATTTATATAAGCTATCAAAGAAAAAAGCAGTAGCAGAAATAGCAGTAGAATTGTTCAACTACAAGGCTATTACAGCTACTACTACAATAAACTGGTGAAAACCTTATCAAGAAACTTGCAAAAAGAAAATTTATGACATCACTGCTTAAACTTTTTTCAGAACATTTCATGTGATTTCAGCAATAAGATGTGCCTTGAGAGAACACACAAGTCAAAGGCACTTCTAGGCTGCGTTAAAAAACCAAAAAGTTCTGCCTGTTTGGGTCACTGTCCTAAGAAAAAATCTTGACTGCTAGAGGAATAAAGAATGGTCTTGCCTTGTGTGTGGCTGAAGCACTGAAAATGTGGTGCCATTTAACAAGCACAACAGGACACTGAATTTCCAGCCTGTTTTGCACACTCTGCCATGTGGGATCTTAAATGCATCCCTTCTGCTAATAATGTCATCCAGGCTAGTCCAAGGTCAGATTACTGAGGCCAATGCACCAACTTTGAAACCATCAGTTCACTCTGGGGAAAGCCAAGGCCACCCTGAAGGAGGAAAGAAGCAGAGGACAAAATGACATGGGGAGTAGGTCCTTCCTTAAGGTCCCTACACACTGGCACATGAATAACGCAGAATGTAAAAAGCTGTAGGCGGCTGAGTAGTAAAAATTATTTTTCCAATGTTTCACCCACCCTGTTAACCTGCATTTATGCAAGGATACCCCATGCTCAGAGGAGGTGCTGAGGTGAGCTCTTGCTTATCTATGTACATCACAGTTAACTTTGTTGGTAAAAACTTTTTTGTTTCCTAATTTTGCCAGTAGTGCTGCCCGCTGGTTGGTAATGATAGTGACCCTCAGAGGAGTAGTGGTTATACATATGAGAGGAACTGAAAGAAGATATAGTTGCCATTATAGTTGCCCTTTCTTCCACCAGTTTCATCAATAACTATATTTTCCCTTCCATCCATTCCTGTCCCTTGGGTCCAGCAGAAGGTATCATGAAAGCATCTGCTCCCTGAGTCATTATCTCCAGAATCAAAATTTGGCTAGGGTTTAACAGGGATTGTACTTGTTCCCACTTTCTGAGGAGATGAATAAGGACCAGTGGCTTACCATGAGTTTACAGAAATCATTAATATTAACAATTAATATTATTAACAATATTAATTTTAACAATTAGTATTTCCCAAACTCTGTGTTGCAGAGCCATAGACACTTCCTGCAGAGTCTAAGTGAGAATTGCTGATTACCTCCCTTGTTCTCTGTGGGCACTGTGCTGCAATGTCTGAGTTGCAAGCCTTGGTAAAATTCCTTTACATCCAAACAATCCTTTTTCACTGAAATGAAATAACCTGAGTCAAGAATCTGGTATTTACTGTGCTGATGGCCAAAGAAGAGAATCCAAACTTCTTTATCTGCAGTTGGACACAACTGCAGACTTCTGTATTTGTAAATTACATCTGGAAGGGGTTTACAGCTAATTCAGTATGGGTTAACCAATGTCACCTAAAATTAGGTAGGACAATCTCAAACTGAGATAAATAGAGGGGGAAAAAAAGACAGAAAAAAAAGAGAAAAATTAAAAAAAAAAAAAGAAGAGTAATATTCCTCTACTTCTTACCAGAGGCAAAATTCTGAGACACTGTGAAGTCTTTATATTCTAATTCAATAGGCCAACCCTCCAGACAGAAGAATTACTCCTTTGTAATGACCCATACAGCAATTTTTGCCACTTCTACTACCGCAAACTGAACAGATTTTCATTTCTCTGTGGGTTTTTATTCTGCAAACAATTTAAGCAAACAATCACATGAAGGCATGGTATATATGGTTTGGGCTTTTTCTCTAACTTTTGAAAAAATTAATAATAATAATAATGCTGGGATTAAAAAGTTTGAAAGCTTTACATTTAATTGCACCCAGGATCGGACTTCAATGGGATCTTAGGCCACTCCATGTACCAAGGAAAATCCAGTATTTATAGAATATTTTTTCATAGAAAAAAAGACCCAATAGTATTTTTTAAAGCTCCTAAATAAATATATTTATGTATTTTGCAACATAGTAACCAGTAGATGTACTTTTAAAAAAGCTTATGAGTTATCAAAAACAAACGTTCTGCAAAACTTCAGGCAAAATCTTGCTCACCCAAAAGAAATTAGTATTACTAGGTTTTTTATCATTTTGTAAGTCTCCCTAGTCTTGCACCTGAGCATACAGGCTTCCCAAACAGCCTGGGCTGACAAGCTTAAAAACCATTCTTGTTATTTTTACAGCACCACACAGAAGAATTGGTTTTGATGATTTTAGGCATACTTTTGCTAAATACGTCCATGGAGAAATGATCCCACTGAAGTTGACCATCTGATTACCTAGTTTCAAAACAGTATAAATTGAAATGGCTGCACTAACACAAAAAGCCTCTGTTACAGAGATTTATAAAGGAAAAGCTGAGTGAACTTTAATTACAGCAGCATTTCCCATGCCACTGTGTTACTGACAGTTCTATTGCCTCTTGCTCCAAGCTAGGATTATAGTTTTACTCAAGGGCTTCCTGTTTCAGAACCTCTGGCATAAGCTTTCTATGACAAAGTGCCTAGAATTGCACTATCTAAATCAGCATAAGCCAGTGTTTTTAAAAAAGAAAATCTGGCATCCTACAGAAGCCCTGATCTCTTCTAGAACAAGCCAAGTCCAGCAATGGCAAAAGGATATGAGATACTGGGAGTAGGAGCCATAAAACAGCTGGATGAGATTAGGAGCATTGAAAAAACATCAAAGCAACATCAGCTGAGAAATCAAGCACTCAGATCTCAGGAAATTCAAATGTTATGATTACTTCTTCAGCATTACCTCAGACACCTTGCACATAGCCTACTTCCAAAGCATAAATGAGACAATTAAGATAAAGGTCTGGCCTAAGTAAATACTCTGAGGCCCATTTCTAGCTGCTGCCAAACACACTTTCTCCATTAGAGGCACGGCAGCTTTGCTGATTCAGACCAGCTGAGGAACTGGGGTAATAGTCAATATGTTACCGTAGTCATTAAGGGGCTGAGGTAGACGGTGCAGAACAGGGCATAGGTTTCAAAAGCCTGCTTCTGTCTTTCTCTCACTCATCTCAGAGGTAGTTGCAGGGGGAGGCAAATCAAATTTGTGAATGTTTCAAAAGGTAAAAGAAAACTTCAAGAGCATCTAGTGCCTAATACTGCTAAGGATGAAACAACAAGCTTTCTGTTCTTGTGCTTTTACTGATAATCACCATAAAGACTCATTAAAGGCTATGATTTTCAAGGTAAAGCTGACACAGATTGGTCACTTGGAATGCTTAAAGTGAAGTTAAACCTTTATGCACAAAGAACTCACAACTCACACTGTACTTTCATGGATTTCTTCAGACTCAGCTACAGTCCTTGTGAGAGCACAGCTTGATGGGGCTGTATGACAGAGGAAAAGAGGAAAGCAAATCAGGAAATCATTTCACCTTCCTGACTCAACTCCACCTGCAGTCTGTGCATACATAAATGCTGCTGTCAGACAGCTTTAACTCCAGCCATTCCCTGGAGGTCATGAAGGATTTTCAAACCTCAGGGACAGCCATACATGCAAACACAACCCTTGCCTGTCTCTGCACATCTCTCTACTAGGAAGGCTCTGCCAAAGAAAGAAATTTTCCCAGCAGAGATGATCGTCCTCCAGGCTCCAGAATGGAGCTGAAAAATAAACTCCTTGTCTTCAGCTGTGCATTATACAGATTTCTGCCTCAATACACACCTAGCAAAAGCTACAAAAAAAAAGCTCTGTATGCAGAAACTGAGGTAATGCTGCAACTATCTGTGGATAATGTGCAAGTACACATTCTATGTCCAGCTGAGCTATTAAAAATCCCAATTATATTTTTTGTGGTAAGTTAACAATTAGATGCAAGCAGTGCATAGCCAGTTGTGAGTAACACACAATATGTGATTTCCTCTGCCACTAACTTGTAAGAGTGTTTATTTAGCTGTTGCTTGTCCTTTCAGTGATCTAAACCTCCAGAAGGTAAAAATACATGCTGGCCTGAGAAACTGAAAATATTCTCATTAGCCACCCAGATGTTTTTTCCTCACACCCCGGGGCACATCTGGAACAAAGGGTGTGTTAAAGTAACACAACTTTACTTCACCCTGGGTCTCAATTTTTGAGTTGTAACAAGCTTGTCTGGGCCAACTTATTTATTGTAAAGTTATCACATTTGCATCAAAGTTCTTCACCTTAAACCTTCAAACGCATTCCTTCAAACAAGTGCCTTCTCCTTGGAATTCATATGAGTAATAAAGCCTCCTTCAAAAGCATCACTTTGAGGTCCAACAAATGAAAAAATTCTTAGCTGAAAACTCCATCAAAGGCCACAGCTTTTCCTTGGACCAGAGCTCTCTCACTTCTGTATTAACACCAGGATAGAGTGGGTAAAAATCTAGTCTATCAGAAATTTCTAAAGGAAAATTGGAGGGCTCTGACTGAATATTGACTCAAGCCTTGTAAAAATTCTGAGACTCCTGAGGAGTTATGTATAGGTTCAGAAGCACAGGGAGAACTGATACTTGAATAATTCTTCTGCTTTTTCTTTCTTATCTATCAAGTCCAAGAAGAGGATTTCCCTTTCTACCGATGTTTTTTGCCTGATTTTGCAATCTGAAATCAATATAATTAAAAGAAAACAATGCTGTGGAGGAGTAGCTCCTCCTCATACATGAGTATGAGTAGTCATACTCATGACCATATAAGCTGTACACCTGTAAATATGATAACTCACCAGAGCTAAGCCATCAAAGTAAGAAAGAGAACTTTCCAGTTTTTCTCCTGATCTCTGTTTTCACCATAAACAGAAAGGTCTTGCATGAACCATGCCAAATTTCCTCACATACCAAAAGGAAACCCCTCCGTGACAGCAGATCTGATCTGAATACAGCACTGATGTGTTCTGGATGGGTGGAGTTTGGGACAAGATGGGATGAGAGCTGATAAGGCTGCTGCCAGCCCACAGAATCTCCCTAGGTGCCTTTGCAAAAGAGCAAAGGCCATGCAGAATAGCACTGTAAAGAAATCAGCTGAGAGGTTTAGAAAGGTCTGAATTAAAAAAGCCTTGCTGTCCAGGCCTGAATTTGAAAAAGTACTGGTCAAAGCCACATTTATCATTTCCAATATCAGGATATTTTGGCATCTCTTGTCCTCTTCATCAGAGCTTCTTGGCATCTATTTCCTGCTCCTTCTTCTTCCTTCTCCGTCTCCACAGCCTGTTACTTCTGTTACAGCCTGTAACTCCTCTGTTGCTTCCAGCTCTGTCTTGTCTGCTCTTTTGTTTTGTCTCACATGTTATGGATTCTTATCTTATTTAGGGAAATTCAAAGCCTACAAAACACTGCCAGATTTATTCTGTTTCCAGCATTCGTATGCAATGTGCCTGAAAAATCCTCAGCATAAGCCAATAAAATAAACTATTCATTTTGGGACCGCCCAAACACAATATTTAGAAAACTCTTAAGGATAGTCGTGGGTTTTTCTTTTTTTTTTAAATTTGTTTCTTTATTTTTGTTTGCTTAAGGTTTTTAAGTTCTCTATCTGTGGAGCCCAGGCTTTGCTATTACATAGAGTAGAGCTGTTGCTTGTCTGCTGTAGCATCCCTGTCACTCGGGGACAGCTCATAACCCTGCTGGTTATAGTCGTGCATCTCTCGGGTGATGCCCATCACCCCCCCCTCCATATTCTGCCACTGCCGATCCCAACTGCACCGCCCCCAGGCCCTGCGGATTTGGCCGGGATGGAAGCTGAGCTGGCAGGGCTCTGTAAACAGCTGGAATCAGCAGCGCCGACACACCTGGAACTTGGTACCATCACTACAAAGGCGTTTGAGAGCAGGTGTGTGTGTGTATGACACCAAGGCGAGCAGCAGCTCACGCTGGGCTGGCTGTGACTCGAGAGCCCACAGTGACATCTACTGGAACGACTCCTTCTGAAGGGCCACTAGGAGGATTGGGCAGCCCACACAAGCTCCGTTCCAAAGGCATGGAAATTGGTAACGTGTAATCGTAGATAATCTTGAAAATGGAGCGCCTGAGCGGAGGGCAGGCTACAGAGTACTGAACGTGGCTCACACAGCAGAAGGAATCCCAAACCCTCTGGCATTCCCCTCTCCTACCCACTTCTTTTTTCACAGAGAGGCCTGAAAACACAGCCCGCTCTTGCAGTGTCAAGTCAGAGTCAGAGATAATGGCTACACAAGCTGGCATCTTCTTTTGATCATTGCACTGAGGGCACAGCTCCAGATCAGAGTGCGAGAGTCACCAGGTTTCTAACAGAGTGTTAAATCCTTCCAAGTTTTCCCAGCTGTGGAATTTCCCCCACACACTTCTTCCAAGCAGAGTGTTAAAATCCTCCAAATCTTAACTGACCAACTTGATCATCCTCTGAGAGAATATCAAACACATTTGACAACTTGGAAATGCTTTTCAGTTACAAGATTTTAATAATACTAATTCCAGTTAGCAGTTCTACCTCCATGCCTTTTTTCCTTTCTTTTATTTTTTGCTGCTGCTAACTGAAATATCTTTCTGTAAAGCTGAAGTTCATCACAGGATTGAAAAGCAACTACTTTGGCATTGTGGGTCAAGCCTTTCCAGGTGACTTTTCCATATGCTGAGGATGAGAACATACACGAGAGATGCATTGATTGTCCTGGGGATGAGGGCACACAGTTCGTTTTAGTATATGTATGAGTGTTCTGCCCCAGTGTGGAGACTCTAAGAGGAGGACTGCTAAGCCAGGATTTTTATTTAACAGCAGCATATAAGAGGAAAGAGAAACTGGCAGCAAACAACAAAATTCAGAGGGAGAACAGAGAAGTCCACAGCTCTGCAGAACTCAGAGGCTGGGCATCCGGAAGCTTCCAGGAGTGGCAGCAGGACAGAGAGAAAGAAAGAAGCTGCAGGAGGAACAGGTATCACAGAAACTGGAAAGGGAAGAAAGTTTTTTTACAATTCCTTTTAAGACAAGCAGTAACAAGCATTACATACCTTTCTGTGTCCAAAACTTGCAGAACCACGACAACTTCCCTCCCTTAAAATCGAATGGGAAATAGGACAGTCAGGAGGAGCTGACTCATGAATTATTGAAATCCAAGTTACTTACTTAATTTTTAAATTTTAGCTACTTAGTTACAAAGTCTTGACCCTTTGTGAGGGTTTCAGTTCAAACCAGGCAGAAACACCAATTTTGTGTAGTGGTTTTGGTTCGCCAATTCTAAAATTTCCCAATTTTAGAATTTTTCCAATCAATGCACCACTAAGTGCGGTGGGTTCAGTGCTGGCCAATCACCAGTGCACTCACTTTCTGCTGTGAGATAGGATTAGGAGAAAGGCAAAGCAGGCTCAAAACTTCAAGAAAGCATAAAGAAAGTTTATTAAGAATTAACTAAAAGAAAGGAAAAATATAAAAATCAAAACAAACCCTTCAGAACTCTTCTCCTCCCCCCACAACCATTTCTTCCTACTGTCAATGTAAGGAAGCAAAACCTAAAATTTCCAGTCAGTTTACCACCTATATAATGGTCTTTTCCTCAGTTCACTCAGGGAGAGAAGTCCCTCTTGTTCATGATATGGAAAACTTCTCCACAAGAGGAAAAAAAACCAGTTCTCTTGTGGCCCTCAATGTCTTCACAAGCACCCGCCCAGGGAAAACCTGCTTCGTGAAGCCCTTCCCATTTCCACAGCCTTCCCAGAGCTCTGTTTATGCGCCATGCCAACTTTGGGGTTACTGTTTTAAAGATGAGCTGTTCAAAAGAGCAGAGGATCTCAATATCTATCTCGAAAGATCATCCCTAGGAACAGAAATCTTCTCTCCTGGGGGCACAGGATCTCATCTTCCCTCCTTCTCTGTTCAAGCTTCCCATGGGATCCCAGCTATTTCAGCATCTGCTGACTTCATCATGGAGCCCCTTGCTCAAATTTGAACTTTCCATCTCCTCAGTAGTCTCATGTGTTACAGGAAAAAGAGTCTTTTCTTCCATAACTCCCAAAAGGTTTTCAGCATCTCCTCATCCCTCCCATCTGGGGCTTGACTTTTCCTCACTGACCTCGACGTCTCATGTCGCTCCTTTACACTGGCACTCATCTGGTTCCTTTCTCTCACTGGAGGGAGGACTGGAGCACCGAAGGGGTTGACATCTTGCCCAGGGCCTGTAGATGGTCATGTGACCCTAGTGGCTGGAATTGCAGCTGCAGGGCCACCCTGTCTCAGCTGCTGATCTTGGCAGTTTTTGCAGGGTAAAAAAAATCCCGCAGTGGCCCTGGGCTGCTCCTGGGGGGGCCCAGCGGGCTTGGCTGGGCCCCGGCCAGGCAGGGGCTTGGCAGGGTGTGTGTGGAGATCAGCCAGATGTTAACAAGGCTGGCTCCTTTCGGCCCCCACCGGCAATCGACAGAAGAGCTGCTGGCGGACGGCCTAGGGAGAAAGGGGCCCGGCCTCCGGGCCCGGCCGGGAAGGGCCAGGCAGGCTCCCAGGTCCTACCTCACCGCCACACACAAGGAGAGAGGAAGTTCCCAGGTTTTTTCCCAACTTTAACATGTGTTATTTCACAGAGGCGTATACAATGTTCATCACTTCTGTGAAACACTCCCACTTCAAACCAAGACACCCTTCTATTGTCCAATCCTATTTATAAAGTGCTTTATCCTATTTTGGAAGCCTGGAGACTTCAAATAAATCGTGACCTAACCAGAAAAACCTCTCTGGAGGAAGTTGTCACCAGTGTGTAGAATATTGTACATGGGCAGGAGGACAGTTCAGAATGAGAGTTACCAAAGGTGACCTCCAATTTTTTGTCCCCCAAAGAGCCAAAACCTGAGTTAAATGGCTTAAATTGTATATTCAAAGAAGGCTTGAAAATGCAACAACTTGGTTATCACATTCTTGAGTACAGACACATGGCACAGCTATTCAGTTAAAAGACAAGCAGGGAAGAAAACAAAACAAAACAAACCCAGATAGGGCAGCTGTCTAGATATTTACATAAACAGGCCAGGTTTTCTGCTTTCATTTCAACAAAGCGATGTGTCACTTGTGGAGGATCTGGCCAAAGTTTTCAGACTGCATGAAATACTAACAAACTCCTATTCATGTGAATATGGAACATAAGAGGGTTTTATTAAATTGTAAATCTGACGCTAATTCATCAGTCTAGTCTGCAACTGCCAATTATAAAACCCCACATGTTTTGAGGATAAAAATTAAATGTTTTGACTTTGATGAGACTATTCATGTCTCTGAACATGTGTTTATGGTCTTTTCTGTCTGGAGGCCTAACTGCAAATCCGTTATTCTTTGGTGCTACTGGAATAGGAAAAAAGCAATACAAACAGTTTTCACTACTCTATAAGAAATTTAGAAATTTTAATATTTGATTTTTAGGAGTTATTTCCCTGTGTTTCTCAGGAAACATTAAAATTTAGTGAACGCACAAACCTGTTTGAGTTTTTTTTTACTGTACTTAAAATCTGATCCATGGTAATACAGATAAAAACCATGGGATTTCTGTTTGGCAGAATTGGACAGAGTGATGTTTTTATGTTTACTGTAGATCTGGGGAGAAGCTTTGCATATCCTGGGGGGAAAAAAGGATCCAAAATATATCTCCCATTGTATATATACTGTCACTACAAAGAAAGATTTAGTTTAATGTTGGAGTGATCCAGCACAAACCCTTCTGAATTAATGAAGCAAACTGAGCTATTTCTATTCAGGCGATCTAACACAAAATTAAATACTTGTTTTGCTGTTCATCATAGAAAACATTTGTGGGTTGGTTTGTTTGGGTTTGGTTTGGAGGTTTTTTCCCAAAATTAAGAAAAAAAAATCTAAATTATAAAAATAAATTCATCATGGTTATCTGTTGAAAATTTGGTTATGCAGGAAATTTGCCAACCACCTCTGACCAACCATGTTGATAAATATCAACATATTTATTTGGGTTTCACTGCTATAATGCACCTCAGCTGCTGGCACTCCTACCAGATGAAAACATTTTAAAGACTTGATAATATTTCTATTAATTTTATCCCTGTGTAAGTTGATGTTTATATAGATGCTATGAAGAGCATTCTCATTTTGTTCAAATCTTGGATCCTTGGTACAAACCTTGAATCCTTAGTTCAAAGTTCCTTATTATGTTAAGATGTTTTAAATTCCTAATAATTACTCTGACAGTCACCTTGTGTCCCATTTTCTAAATCCTATTTTTTTTAAAGTTATAGGTATTGAGTTTATATTCCAGAACATACATGATCTGATTGTGAACATCCCTTTGAATTATTTAAAGAAGATTCCACATGATTAGGAATTAATATTGTTCACTAAAAATGAGGTGTGCCTTATTGTCTTCTAATATCTGAAAACTGGAGATTATGGACCCCCTTTTCAAGTCATTGTTTGAGCAATATTTTCAACATATTGAAAATAATGGTATGACTTTCAACACCATTTTTAAAATTCTCTGTATAGCCAGAATTATTTTTAAAAACTGTAAACAATTGTTGAAATGTGAGGGCTTTTGTTTTCAAGCCAGAACAACCAGGATACAAATATTTCTATAAAACAATCCACTGATCTCACTGAGAACTTCTACTAACACTCTAAGAAGGATCATTTTTAAATAGCAAATCCTCAACACTTAACTCGGAGGATATCACCAAAACAAAACAAAATAAAAGAAAACTCTGAAATAGCACAGAATATAAGCAAACTATTACAGAAACTCAAACTGCTTGTCATTAAGAAGAGGGAGGAAAGCCATCTCTATGATAAAGCACTACCCTGTAAAAGTATTAACCAGTCATTTGGTCCAGCTGACAGCTCTAATGCTTCAGGAGTATCAAAGATTTCTCAGCTAGAAATGTAGTAGTGCCAAAAATACATCAAATGGACCTTTAAAAAGTCATTCTATGCCTTCTATTATGCTAACACTGCAACTTTTGATCACTGCTTTATCTACAAGAGTTTATGAAATGACTGAATTCTTTTTGACCCTTTTCATAATCCCTACACATAAACTCATCCTATTGTCCACCCAGTAAGGCAGAGAAGATACAAGGGACATTCTCTATTAGCCTCCAACATTATTAACTCATCTGGAAACCACTTGGCAGGAAATCACACAGAAGAAGGTAATTATTCATCTTTTTTAATAATCTCCAGCTGTTTGAGTGCTGTTGTCATTCCTTCATGCTTCAGATCAGGTCAAGCACTCTCCTAGGAACTCCCTGGCCCTATCCTCCTGAGAGAAATAACACAAGTAACACAAAGAGGTATCTCCTCACTGCCTAATACATTCACAGGCTCCAATACCAACTCTAATTTGGAACTATCTGGTAATCAGATTCCTCTATAGAATCAGTGCCTCAAGACCTAGCAGCAATTAATATGATGCCAGACTGGTGGTGATTTCCTTTGTGATGCCAAGCAACAAAGCACCTTCTTCCACATATGCCATCAAACATCAGAGATTCGGTAATTATCTTTCTTCTCTGCTCATGCCCACCTGCAACCAGATGCTGGTTTTTCTGCTGAGGGCATGTGGAGCAATGGAGAACACACTCTCAGGTACAGTTATCCTTGGGGTTGTCCGGTGCAGGGCCAGGAGCTGGGTTTTGATGATCCTCATACGTCCCTTCCAACTCAGGATATTTTATGATTTTACTCAGCCAGCATGCAGAAAAGTGGAACTTTGCTATGAATCCCTCTATGCCCTGATAAATATTCATGATCTCACAAAATTTCACACTTTACTCACATGAATATCTGATTATGTTTGCTGCCAGAAAGTCAAGGCAGGGCATCAACACCAAGAAATGCCTTCTGCTTTTACTACTGGTGTAATGTCATATCCCTCTACCTCCAAACAGCCAAATAAGAGAATAATGGGATCTCCCAGGATCTCTTTGATGTAACAGTGACACTTTCAAAACTCATAATTAAACAGCCCCTACAAAAACTTGGATAAAGTTGTTGTGCTGCAAAAGCTGGTGAATGACAAAGGTGTAAAAGCAGGGGATGATAATCTATTGCCAAACACACCTGATCTACAAAAATGTAAACCAAAATCAAACCCAGCATTATCTATGAACACCTCTTTTTTTCGGCTAAACCACAGCTTGGGAATGTAATTGCTTTGTAGGGCTAAGCCTCACTGCTTAATGTGACCATGCCCAAATATGCACCAGTCCATCAGCTGTTTAATTAGCAGTAGAACAGGCATACCAAATTAAATGCCAGAAAGTAACCACCCCCAACAACTCAAGGCCTAGTTGTTCACTTTGTGTCACATTGATACTCTACCAGAAATTCCTTCTTTCCTTTATAAACTGTTCTCTCCATGAATTACTTTGGCAAAGTGCAGAGGAATCAACAAATCATGGTGAGCAGAGTGGCACGCAATCCTGCTCCTGAAGCTGGATATTTCATCATCCCAATTCTTTCCTGAGCGCTGCTGATTTTAATCTGTATTTTACAGGGTAACAGGCTGTTCTTCCATCTCTGCCAGTGGAATAGGGAGGCAGGTTTGAGATAGATTTATGAAGAAACAATAATCCTCGAATCACTTGCAATTCCATCCCCCTTCAGCCAACAAATGCTCATTCTATTTAGCATGTGTTTGAATGGCCCTGGTGAGATGGAAGTGGTGGAGGCACAAACAACAGCTTCCACATACAGAGAGTGGTAACTTCAGCTTGCAAATTATGACACAGAAGTACCTGTAACAGCACAAGGCATCTCTGAATCATGCAGGGAGCTGTTCTGAAGCCTCCCTCTGCTTAGTTCCCTTCCCTTTCTCTCAGAAGGCTCTCATTCTCTGTAGACTCTATACAATTTTTTCCCCACAGACTTATGTCTTCTTATCATATACAGACATTGTTGAAGCCTGCAGAAGGAACTAAACACACTCCAGCAATGCTATTCCAGATGTTCAATTTCAACTACTTATAAAGCAGTTTATAAAATCGAGCTAAGCTCAGCAATAAATATTATCAACAACATCCTTCCATTTTTTCCCCCTCAGACACATCAACTCTGTCTCCTGAAGTGGTCTCTGATTCAAATAGGATCTCCAGATCATGGTCCTGCTAACATACTACATTCCAAACACATTTAAAGCTTCACAATGATCAAAGATGACAATGTCAACACTCAAAAAAGATGTTCTTTAAAGCACTCTGTTTCTGCTGCTAAAATTCTTTACACCAACAACCTTTACTTCCAGCATAAACTGTAAGAATAGTATTTTAATGAGTGTCATATTTGTCATATGGCTTATATTTCCCTCTCTGTGTTGTATTTCACTTCCTCTAAGTTTTTCTCTAGTGCAGTTTCTTGCTTTGCTTCCACAACTCAGCCTTACAGAGAAAACTTCAATATGGAGAATATTCTCCAAAACTGCAGCCAGTTAATGCTGCATTTTTGTCTTTTGAAGGAAAAAACCAAGCCTCTTCAGCATTCCTAGGAAGTAAATATTCCAGAAAAATTTACAAGGCTTCCCAGGAAATCACCTGTGAAGGTCAAAAATTTTGAACCTCTGTAATGCCATAAAGAACATTTCCCATCAAAACAGCACCTTTATGTAATATTTATATGTATATTATGACCAATTCATATGGCACAGTGCCAGTTGCACTGAGACTGATTTTGGCATGGATGGGAACTTCCATGGCTTAATGAGAACAAGCTTTTCCTTCTAGATTTTAGAGGTAGGAGGGCCCAATTAAAACGGTCTAGTTAAACTGCTGAGCAGCAACCACCACAGAAAGTCATCCAGTGGTTTCCATGTTGAATCAAAATAATTCAGAGATGTATCAGCACATATGTCTGTCAAAAAGTATTCAGTTCCATTTAAAGATTTTACCCAGGGCACAATAAATAATATTTTGCTTTTTGTTTCTCTTACCTAGCTGATACTTTTATCTTGTTTCATGAAGGAATTTTCAAATTCAGATATCTTTCCTCACAATGGAGATTTTAGGCATCAGTAGCTACTTTTTAACTTTCTCTTCAGCATACAAATATTTATACACTGTATTTATAAGTTAAAGAAGAAAAATCTCAAAAATATGCTGCTTAGTCATGGGGGGTAAATAGCATGACTCACAAAGACGAAGATGGTAACAAGTTAAGACAAATCATGTACTGTACCAAATGTTCCCTTAGACAGGATCTAACAATCCCCAAAATTTTGCTTTCTATGAGGAATGAAATGGCCCATTGTGTCTCTTTAGAAGGTTGTTTTAGCAATGGTGGTTTGGTTAGTTATTAGGATTGTATATACAGTGCACATTGATGAACAAGGCCACCTTTTCATAAATTTTCCAAATAATTTCTGATTTGACTCACAGTGCAGGCTCCTCACAGCTCAGTGATGATGTACAGAGGTTCCCACACAGCTATTATTATCCCAGGAAAAGGTTTGGTTTCACTCATCATACATTTTGAATATAAGGTTTTCTGTTTTTTCAAACCTTTCAAAACACTTAACACAAGTGCTAGCATTATAAAACCATCATTTTGGCAACCATTATTTATCCCTGCACAGGGATTAACCATTCTCCCTGGGTTATTTTAGTGGTTTATTTTAGACAAAAAACCAGGTCCAAGTCTTCTTGCTACTCAGGTGACACTTTAATGTGACCTTGGAACCCACTTTAGTGTCTGAGGAGAGAGAACTGTAAAACAAAAACCCCTGTGCTGCTTGCAGGGTCCTCATACTCAAAGGGAAAAGTACGGGGGAAAAGTGTTTGGATGTAGGTGAATAAAAAGGGTCTGATTGAGAGAGGGTTTGATTGGGTGGGTTTTGGGGGAGAGGGAACAGGGGTCACATAACACATCAAAATCTGACCTAGTTTCTTCCAGTTTAAAAGATAAAATAGAAGATTAATTACATATCCAGATATAAGCAGCTACAAGCGTTTCATCTAAATCCTGAAAACACAAATATAATTAATTTTGGTCATCACTTTA
Source organism: Leptocoma aspasia (assembly GCA_013399835.1). NCBI lineage: Eukaryota > Metazoa > Chordata > Aves > Passeriformes > Nectariniidae > Leptocoma > Leptocoma aspasia. The sequence continues at coordinate 47,467 of VXAX01007650.1, forward strand.
AAACAGCCACAGGTAGGAAATTATTACAAGATAATTCTTGCAGTCTCCCTCCCCGTCACTTTATTTCTTGTTCCCATCTTCAGCACTGTGTTAAAAATTAAAAAAAAAAAAAATACAAAGCAAAGATAACAAACCAGAACAAACAAATTACCCTAAATGTGTAATTTAGGCACCCAAACGCCAGAGACTTCTATTTCACACCACTAATTCAATGCCTTGCAATTAATTTTAAGAAGAATCCTGACAGAAAAGTTTGTTTTCTTTCCTCTGCCACAGTTTTTAAATTCCATCTGCTCTCCCTGTTCCTGTTGGTTGCAGAACCTTTGCATATTTTCCATGTATATTGTATTTTTCCTGATGTCCACTTGAGCAACAGCTCAAGTTCATAGTTTATCATATCCCTTCATAATTTAAGTCAGCAATATCACTAGTGCATAAAACTTAATCTCAGTGATTATCTGCAATGAATGCCAAGTGAAATGAAAAAGTCACATCCATAACTCATTCCCAGAAGCCTTCATCCAGTCTTTCATGCCTGTTTTTAACCATGTCATTTGGTGAGGAAAACTAACCCTTCTTAGCTCCAAACAAATATTGAAGTAGTTCAGCTAGAGATGAAACATTGTTCTAATCTTACATAGTTAGCAAAAAAGAGCGAAACAGACTGAAAAGGCTGATGTCAAAATTACTTTTCACATAGATTAACACAGAAAGATTAGAAGGCAAAGGAGTTTTCTAAAATCAGCAATTTAAAAGAGAGGATTGTGATGAAAATCTTCATATCCTGGATGTGGATGAGAAGAAAAATCAAGAGCATACAATTAAATGGATGGCTCTGGTATCCTTGGAAAAGGGGGATAGAATTGCTGCCCAGCTGCAATCCTTGTATTATTCTTTTCTCCTTTTATGTAAAGCTCAAGGACGAGGAGGCAAAAATCTGAAATTACAAAAATGACAAACAAAAAACCTTATAGAAATGGAAGACTCTCAAAACAGACACACAAAAGAAGACATTAAGAATGAGAATAGAAGACATTAAGAATGAGAATAGGAGACCACTGATTGACATAAAACACATTATTTATGCTCATAAACACCCATCAGATACTGAATGGTAAACTGGTAGTCATATATATAATTTGAAATGGTTTTGTCCGATAATTATTTTATAAGGAGTTGGGAGGAGGTATTTCCCGGGAAATTTCAGTGCTGAAAATACTGCTGAATCCCAGGACATCTGTGTGGGAAGATACATTTGGAGATTCAAGACACAATGTTTCAAGCCAACATGAACATCAACTGAATTCAATCACCACCAAGTAGAGAAATCCACTGATGACCTGGGTCCTGAACTTTGCTATCAGCTATACATTTGTCAACTGCAGAAAAGAAACAAAGGTTCTTGACCAATAAAAGCTCCTTGGGAGTGTTTTCATTCTATGCTCTTATTAGTGTTGTACGCAAAACATGGATTTGTTAGCCAGCATGCACCAAGCCAACAATTACACAAGAGAGACATAGATTATTTATTTCAGAGTTGCACAAGCCCAGGTGCTCGGTGGTAGTCCACAGATCAAGCACATCAGCTATCAAAACTTTTTACTAATTATGCATCTTATCAAGTAAAAGATTTAGAGTTCATTGGCTACAAGTGACATAGCTCTCTTATTGTCCTAGGTGACCTGAAAAAAATGTGCACTCAACATATATTTATCAATTTTTTTGTATCTGAACATTTTTCCAAAATTTTAACATGTTAAGTTTTTGAAGAGGGAGGAGAAGGAAGAGATAGGTGAAGAATGGAAATATGATATGAATTTTTACTTAAAGCCTGGCCCTGCTGAACAGGGCAATTTTTTTATTAAGCCCAGCCAGGGCAGGATTTCACATGAATTTTATGTGAAATAATCTTATTCAAATTTCATCTGCAGCTTTTTAGAGGTGCAACTGAAAAATTCTTTCTGTTTTGTGTGGACATTGGATGAAAATCTGAATAGCATCTTATTTTAAAGATGCTAAAACATATCTTTTTTTAAACTAAAAGAAACACACACACTCACACCCTCCCAAAAAAATAAAAAATCACCAGGGGCTAGCAGTAGTAGTAGTAGAGCAGAAATCCCACCAGGCTTCCCCATACTGTCTGCAGAGTATCCACCAGGAAACACATCATCCCATCATCAGAAGTGGAACATTATACACATGCCTATGCCTGAATCCTTTGGTTTTATAGATTAAATCTGCATTCTTCATGGTAAAGAACAATTCAAAATGGAAACGGGGGGGAAAAAAAGTTGCTCCTTAGATCTGCAGCACTGTCCTTGGGAAACCAAGGTCAGAGTGTTTTCAAAGATATATAAAACAGTATCATCCTTTAAAAAAAATTACCATGCTATACTTCACAAGCACTAAATGAAAATATAAACCTCACTGCAAAATGCTTAAAAAATAAATTGTAATTGATTGCTTAAGCCACTATTTTTTTTTCCCATTGACCATTATCCAGTAATTTGTTTTATTCAAGCTGGCAGAGGTAAATACTTGTAATTAAACTGAGTCAAGGGGTCAAGCTAGGAACATGACTAGGATAGTGAAGATCTTAAATGAGTTAAGGGGTTAAGTTAGAAATGTAGCTAGCAAGGACCAGGTGGGGCACAACTGAACCAAAGCTAGGAATGACAGGGGATATAATGAAGTATTGTAAAAGAGCACAAACCATAAATACAAATAGCTTCTAAGAACAATCGAACTATGAGGGGAGGCTTGGACTGTGACCAGTAGATCAAGAAGTCCTGCCAACTGGACATGGGTGGAGAGTTTACATCTTACTTCCTCCCTTCATCAGCCCGCTGACTCATTTCAAAGCCCACCGACCCAATCAGAGAAGACAATTACGCAGCCGCAATAGATATTTAGCTAATTATAATACGAAATGGGGCAGATAATCATTATGTATTAGGTGTCTTGGATACCGTATGAATATGTAAAACCTTTTTAGATAAATAGAGAGCTGGAGTCTGTGACTCCTGGCACGTGCCTTTGGAAAAGGATTCCGCATGTGTCCAGCACTGTAATAAATATACCCTCTTTTCAACTTTAATTAGTTGAAGAGTCGTTTGTCTGTGCTACAAAACATCTGCTCACCTGATCCAGGAACAGCCTGATTTGACCAGGCAGATTCAGGCATCATAGGAACATCAAAGAGCACACATAGACTGACCCTGTGTTTATGAACTTCAGCTTTCCTGAATACATGAATATGACCCATAATTTTCATTCCCTTCATGTTAACCAGTCTTCTCTGATTACTCTTTCATTAAAATGAAACAAAATTATCAGCCCAATTTTTTGAATTGCAAAGAAGTCTAAGGAAAAAACTATTTGCAACTCCTGCTCAGAGGGGGAAAAAACATGAGCAGCGAATGAAATCCATACAACTAAATATTCCTCAAAAGCCATGTAATCCTCTGAATTATGCTCATATATTTTCTGGTTTTTATTTTACATGGACTCTGACCAGGAAATCTATTTCTACAGAAATATTTTCACCCTGCCTGCAATTTTCATGCCACCAGTTTTGGTGCTGACTTTGAAATGGGAAGTACGGGAAAACTGATATCTGTGGAGTGCAGATCATGGTGTGTTGGGCAATCCACAAAAGACTTGGTTATCAGAATCTCGGAAGCTATGAAAATATGGTAATTTTTTCCTGGAACTGTGCATATTCCTCAGAGGGAAACAAAGATTTTGAAGTTAGATCATGAGATAAAATCCTCCCTTTTACAAGCAAACCCATGAATTTTTGAGATAATTTATAATACTGTGGGAGGCAGTATTGCTTTATTGTCATTTATAAAATATAAAGAACCTTCAGTAAAATAGGAAAAGGAAAACAAAAGAGAAGAAAAAAATTGTGTCTCTCTTCTAAGCTTCTCAGAGCTAAGCCTGCTATGTTTTATACTTGAGCAGAAGAAATGAGGCTGGCCATTTTTTAAAAATATTTTTTTTAATTAATATAAGACCGCTTGATACTGGGACAGGACTTGTGCCAGCTTTGCTGCCAATTGATTGATGCATTTCTCATTGACATAAATGGCCTGAGCAAGCTAAGGGTGCTTTTCATTTCCTGCTGACAAGGAGGTTTTGAACCCAAAATTTTATTGAGTGCTGGCCCTGCAGCCAGGACTCCCATCTTATCTTGTTTTGGAACAATTCTCAAAGTGAACCTGATAGAATGTACTATGCATCCTAAAGCTAAGACAAAAAAACAAAATAACACTGTAAAAGAACCTGTCTATTTCTGAATGTTAAAACATGTGCAACAGGGAGTTGAGATGATTATTTGTGCCTTACATGTGAGGGGAGAATAGGCCAGAGAAGACACAACAGAAGACAGCTGAAATTATACTGCCTAATGTCATACACAGCAATTCTCTGACTAGACAGGAAAATAATGAGAAAAAGGAAAGAAAAGATAAAGTGAAAAATTGGCAGTGAGGAACATTCTCAATCCCCCAATGCCAGTGAGGAACAGAACTGTAAATAGGATGCCCAAGCACCCTAATTTGCACACCAACCCCCAGCACTGCCAGCTTGGCAAACTTGCAGGAAGGTTTTAACTTATCAACATTGCTGGTTACTGAATACATTTTTAACCCAGAGTAAAGCATGTAGCTACACATTATTCCTACCTTTAGAAAGCCCATCTACCAAGAGATAGACAGGACCCTTGGATAAACTGTCTCCAGTGGATTTTGCAGCATGTTAAATATCCTGTGTTGGAAAAGCAGTCCACCAGTGAGCATAACACCACACAAGCCATAGCACTTTCATGTGAAATAAAGGCAAGGGGATGCCTCAAATAAAGCACTCAGGACATGTGTAATGACATGTACACATCATTACAGGGCAGGTGTCCTTCCTCCAGAATCTGGGAAACAAGGGGGTAAAAAAGACTACAGTAATGAAAGGTTGCCAAACAGATAATAAATTACTAGGTGGGCATTGCAGCTCTCGCACCACTGGGTTCAAAGCAAGCCTGTTCTGGCCTTGCATCTCTTATGTGACTTTATTCAGATAACAACACTTACGTTTTAAGCTCCATTGAGCACTATGTACATTTTGGGTATTGAATGTTTATAATTAAGTGTTATATGCTACTGCATTTAAAGAGAGGTGGCACAAAGATCAGAGAACTGAAATAATTTGATTCACATAATTTGGCCTGGATGTGCACAGAAACATCTTTAAAGCTATTTGACAGCACAATGATCTTCAAGTAGGTGTCATTTAAATATTTACAACATGACTACTTAGATAAAGTTTCCATCATTTCTTGTAAGCAATTTCTGGGAGAATCAGACTTGGAAAAACATGGAAATTACTAAAGCACTACATGGTCACGCTTGCAGAAATAGCAAATTTAATGTGCAGCATGAATAATTTCTAGCCCTACTCAAATAGATTGAAATAGAAGGAGGTTATCCAGGAATTTTAATCAAAAATAAATTTTTGAGGATGCAGGCCATTCCATAAATCAATAAATAAACAGTCTGAAAGGACAATGCATACCTACCTTGGGGAACGCTGCAGGAAAGTATGTAAAGAACTAGAACATGAAAATCAACAATTTCAACCAGTCAGCTTTAAAGGGGCTGATTCTGACTTGATTTATACCAGTTTAAATCAGAATCTCATTATATCTACATAATAGTCCATTCCCCTGACAAGAGGCCAGGTGCTTTTTGCAGGCTCAGGCTGCTCAGCAGTCACTGTAATCCTACAAAGAAATGTTCACTGAGCTCTGCTGACTCATTGCAGCTTTTGATTTATTCCAGCTGGCAAGAAGAGGAAACAGAGTGTGTCTGGGAGGGGTGGAATTGGGCTGGGTGGCTGTCAGGTGAGGAATGCCTCGAGTTTGTAGTTACCTCATTATTAATGAAAACTCTGACAACATTCTCCCCATCCTCAGAGCCTTTGCATGGATGCACAGGCCTTGGAACTGTATTCCAGCCTAAAAGCAGGAGTGCATGGAGATTTGGATAAGCAAATGAATTCTGCACGCACCTTCCAAAACTTTTACAGTCACAGGTTAACTATTGCTTATATTTGCCTCTAATCTGCATATGTGTCTTAAACAATCCACCCAAAGCATGCTCTTACAACTAAGAGTAATCTGCAATTACTTCCAGCCAGGGTGCAGTCTTGCCTGCCAAATAATTACAGTTTGTGGGAGTGTTAACAAACTAGGCAAATGAAAGGCTAAACACAGCAGAGGAGTTGTTCTGATAACGCAGGAAATAAAAATCCCCTCAGGTATTTCATTACTCTGTTCTTGTGTCCACAACCAGAGACTGAAGAGAACACACTAAAACTCCACTGGCAATTTTCCAGGATGCCAAAATGATGTTTCCTACATTTAGCTTGCAGGATTTATAGTGCATTCCAAAATATGAGACTCTTAATGGCAACAGCAGATCAGTCCTTCTTTTATGAGTTACAAATGCTTTTAAAGAGCCTTTTTCCTAACAGTCCTTTGACTTTATAACTGCTGTAATTAATGGTAACAGGAGTTGCGCTTCCTAATTTTTCACAGTTGTACAAAGAAAGATGTATCATCACTGGTTTAAAAGTTAGAGGGAAAAAGGAACTTATTGTAGGAAAATACATGGGTGATTAAGTTGTCATCTTAAAATTTACTTTATAATAAGTTCTGACAAACTTCTCATGTTCCTTTTTCAGGCTGCCCCTAAATGTCTGACTGGAACTACTGTTCTTCTAGTTTCTATCCTTAAATATATTCATACTACTCTATAACCACTTGCTTTTGTGCCTATGTTTTATCCTGATTTTTATTTCAGAAAAGACAATTATATTCTGAGATTCAGTGCCACAAGATGTTGGAATTATAAAGGGATAAATGAGAAAATGTGGAAATTAAAATATATTACCTCAAAACCCAATCAGGAAGTCCATCAAGGGCTATTAAAATTCATATATAACTTTCTGCCCTTCAGATTGAGAATGTAAAGTAGAAAAAAATATAACTCTGCACTTCTTGGTCCCTGTATTATTGCCATAAGCATTCAATACTGGCTACTAGCAAAGAAAAGGCACTGGACAGAGATACCTCCTGGGCTGTCCATAAACAAAATTTTCCATGTAAATATAAATCAAGCTAAAACTCTTAGACTAGTCAGAGATTCTTTTCTACTTAATTGTTTTTCACTTTACCTAAATTGCCAAAAGAAACCCTTTCGCTCTAAATATTGAATTAGGCTCAAGATCTCCAGTACAGTCCCTGATAGATTCTGTGATGGAATAGCATTTTATTTTATAAAAAATTAAGGATAGAAGTGATTAAACCCTTTTTTTGTTTTGTTTTGTTTTCTTTCAAGGAATTCTTGAAAAGGCCTCTAGACATTAAATACAAGCAGCCAAAACCATGTCCATGATGAAACTGTTCATAAATGATGCTATAAATAGCAACCTTTTAATTAGCCTTGTCCACATGAAAGAAGTTTTTCTTTGGAGTAATTAACTTTTTCAATAACTATACAGAAGAGGAAATGTGGCTTGACAGCACTTGACGTGACAGTAACAATAAGACAAATTTTGCTGCTGCACCATGCACTGTAAAGGCATTGCCAAGGGAACATTTATCCCTTTAGCCCTTCTGTGCTGAGATTCATTGCTTTGAACATGCCCAGGCCCACAAGGCTGTTGACCTGAATATTTTAATAGTTGATGAGGGAGGGACTGGAGGCTATAGGAGTAGAGACAAGATGCTTGTAACCTGGAGCAAAAAAAATTACGAAAACCCCCTCATGGTGAAATGTGTCTCCTCCTGACTGAATCAGGCTTTCTGACCAACCATGGATTTTTAACACAAAACACATTTCCATACAGAGTTAGCAGGCAGGCAGGAAGTCCTGCCAGGAAATTATATCTCTTGGCAGATACACTACAGCAACATCTTCCCTCTAATTCAATGGAAATTTATTCAGGCAACAGGTGCAACAGCAGCCTCTGAAAAGCTGATGCCAGCTCACATCTCCAAAAAACATGACATGCTTCTCCAGAGACCAAGGCAAATGAATGATTAAGGGCTAAAGACTGTTTTGTCCTCTAAATGAAAATGTTTTACTGTCTTTAAATAATAGGATTTGGGTTGCTGGGTTTTCACAGAAAACCAAATACTAAACCCATAGTTTGGGTTGAAAGGGAACTTATAGATCCTCTAATTCCAACCTACCCCACAAGGACCCAATATTAGTTTTTGTATTAAAGGTATCAAACTTGCTTACTATGATAGAAATTACTTATTTACTTATAAATTATTGCTGTTCTGATTTAGATTTTTTTTAAGGGGAAACAAAACTTTGTTTACATTAAGTGACCACTTCTGGACTTTAATCCTTACATCGTATTTTTGCCTTGCAAAGGTTTTTGTGGTATTTATTACCTTGAAAACCTGAGCTCATTGGCTCAATTCAGAGATACACACAACTGCTCCTAAATCACTACAAATATCCTTGTGTTAGCATAGTGCTCTATGGAGTAACATGTCTGAAAAGACTTCAGAGGAAAGAAGATAGTGCAGAAACGTAATTAAAATTCCTCACTTTTGTTGATTATTCTTGAAAACTGTTCTATCTCAATCTTATGAATAAAGTGTTCTTATAGAGAGAGGTTTTCAGAAGTTAAGCAGGTTATTGTCATAAAGCTTAAAAGAAAATTTAAAGATGCAAAACTCTGGAGAATTTTATCAACTTTCACTTCTAAGAAGAAGGAAAATTAAGTGAAAATTTACCAAAAAAAGGAGCAGATGTTACTCTGTGGAGCAACAGTGTAGCAAGTGAAATTATAACCTGAGAGGAGTTTTGCTCAGAGCTATAATTTTAGACACTCAATACCTACGATTAGGGTTAGATTGAAAATGAGCTACCTGATGAGTGAAAGCCTAATGCATCCCACTGGATGTTTTCCCAGCTAAAACCCAGCTTTCAAAATGAACAAAAGAAACATATGCTTCTGGTTTGGGGTGCTGAGCAGCCATTTGTCAGACTTTTCAAAAGAATTTTTTTTAAATATCATGATATGGAGATAAATGAACACTCCGTATCCTGTAAAAATAGGACTTTGGTCTGCAAAATATCCCCCAGTGGTTTGTTTTAACATTTGTATGTTTCATTTCAATACTAGTTTATATTTGAAACTTTTTTTTTTGTACTGTCTTATCATTAGTACTGTAAAAGCAGTTCAAAACAAACAAAAACTATTATAAAAGCCCTACTGTCATCAAAGGCAGACAAAAAGAAGACCTCATTTCTTGTCTAGGTATTTTAAAAAGTATGTTTTCAATCAGATTCAGAAAGAAATAACATTCTAGTTCATAGCTCCCATTCTTCACACAGCTCAGCATGGAGCACTTTTGCTGGGATTTCTGCCTATAAAAAGGGAATGTCACCAAAAATGTACATGTTAACCTGAAGCTGAGAGCCAATAAATATTTTACTGCTAAAAAGAATTGCCCTTGGATCCTGAAAGTGCTACTGTAATTAAATGAAAAACATATGATTACTTCAAGGGCCAATTCTTGCCTAGTTTTGCAGAATCCATCCCAGCAATTATGGTGATGTGCCATCAGTTGCCAGCTACTTTAATATCTTGTTTGTTAAATATGACTCCTACATAAAGAAGTGCTTTAGTTCCTTAATTTGCAAAATACTTTAGCACATAAGCATCAAAGCTCTTTTAAGAGCTACAGAAGTATCATCCACTATAGGAGCTAACAGCAAATTAAATTGGGAGTGGGAAAGAGGAGGGAAAAATTACAATGGGTGTACAGAATATCAGAGTATTGAGTCGGGATGGTACATTTAGACTAATTAAGGGTTCCTTTCAACTAAGTGCACTAACCAAGATTAGCTCACTGTTAGATTTTGACGTGGCACCTGGGTTTGTTTATGAGAATTGCAGTTTGGGTTGCTCTCAGGTCAGGGAGACCCAATGCCTGCCACTGCGAGACCATATGTTCCCCCCAAATCAAACCCATCAGGCATCAGTAGATGAGCACATTTTTGAAGCAGCAGGTCTAAAAATATCATATTGAAGGGAAATATCTCCCATCAGAGAGACCCAGCTCAGAAAAACACTCCTCCCTGGGGTTTTGGGAAGCACAATAGCAGGGAGATACAGCAGACTCCTGGCGAGTGAGATCAGACACAATACAGATTGCACTGCATTTCAGCAGTGGACATTATCACCTCTGGAAGGAATAAAAGAGCTGGATAACCCCCAATCTTTATATTTCTGAGAGCTTCAAATCAGTGACAGGCAGGACAAGGTGAATAAAAGACACTGTTTCCCCAGAAGAGCACAAAGACAAAACTCCAAACTGGCAACAGAGTAAAGAAGAAAGAATTGATTCTCCCACACTATTCTCAACTGCAATGATTTTTTTTTCCTACATACTAATTTTTTACATTAACAGATTTTTTTCTCATTCTCTCTTATATAAGTGATCTTCTCCTTAGGGAGTTATCAAAAGTGAGAATGATCAGTGCTGAATTTAATAAATGTGGGTTCAAATTAGTTTTAGTAGCTCCTACATTTAATTTTTTTTAAATTTTTTTTTATTGGGAGAGCTAGTTTAAAATCAGATTTCAGAGCAATAACTTGGGAGGAAAGTGACCATGCCCAGTGAGAGAACATGATATACAGTGGAAAGCAATAATAGCCAGTATCTATGACAGAGGAATAGATTTCAAAGGGGAATTTCACATTTCCCAAGATGTAACAGGACATAATGCTGCACTGATTCCCACAGATGTGCAAAAGCATACAATAGCCTTAGAGATGGAAAAAAATTCATCTAAGTTAGAGGAGGCAATGTCAATAAGGTGTTTATTTTAAAATGTTTCTTTTTAGTTAACTATTTTCCTTATATATCGGATCGTAAACATCAGTGCAAGCCTACTAATAACCTTAAGTTATTACATTGAGTGCTTTGATGATTCCTCTGTCTTAAAATGGGCTAAATCAAAAATGGAGGAAGGCACTCCAGGGAAATCCTGGACAATTGTTTTTTTCAACCAACTTCAACTCTTCTTAAGCAGTCATGTTGCCAAGGAATCTACTGAAGGTGGGAGACTGTTTCATTGTGGGAACTGAACATCATGCAAATATTAGTAGGCAATAGAAGAGCTGGATTAGAATGGAAATAATTTTGTAGCAGCAGCTATAGGTTTCTGTTCAGAGATTAAAGAGAAAGAAGTTTAAAATTTCATTGCACTCTCCACAGAACAGGTTTGCCAAACCAAAAAACATAGACCTCCATGCTTAGAAGGAAAACCTGCTTGTACCCTTCTAAATCTTAACCATCAACAATAAAATAAGTCTGCCTTTGCCCAGGGGAACAGAGGGAAGAAAACTTGTGATGCAGCAGAGTAATGAACTCCATGAGCTTCCCTTTGTCATTAGACCTTTCTTGAAGTGTGTCATCTCCAAAGAAAAAGACACACTACAAGTACTGGACGACATACTGTACTCAGTTACAGCTTTGTGATGCAATCAGACAGGTTTTAAACATCAGCAGGGACAGTAATTTTCCTTGCAGTGCCCACAAAAATGTCTTTTCAGGAAAAAAAAATATAGACAGAAAGACAGCCACATTTGACACTGAAGACAGAGAGCCCATGCTTAATGGGCTGCAGAAAAAGCCTAAAACAGTTTGGGAAGCAACCCTGGTATTGGCTTGACACCCTGCTGTGCCCCCTGGCACCAGGGTGAGCTACTGCTGCCCTCTGAGAGTCTGCACCCCTGGACTCCTGGAGAGTCCTTGCTGCTGGCAGCCTTAGCCTTCATCTGGCAGGAGCTCCCAGGCCATAGAACGAATGGCTCAAGAGATGCAAGCAACCACTTCAAGCCAAGGACTGCAGCCAAGGAGCTCGGTAGCAGGCTGGGCAGGATGTGGGAAGCACAGAGAGTGATGGTGGATGCTGCAGTCACAGCTGCCAGCCTGGCAGTGCCCTTCCTCAAGGACTCAATGGGCACGAGCAGAGGGATGACCTCCCCTGCCCAGGCAGGATTCGGGAGTCCCTTGCACACTGCCTTGACCATTCCCCCCATACTGTCTCCAATGGCAAAGCTGTCTCTGAGCTCTCTGAGTGACCCCTGCAATGCAGCTGTGGCTACCAAGACGTATTGCTGCAAAATGGACAAAGGACAAGTGTGTGAAGGACAGTTAAAACTTGCACACTGGGTCAGTTTTTCAAAATATTTTGAGACAAGACATGAGATTGCCTTGTAATTAATGCGAACAGCCTAATGCAATCTCCCTCAGTACTGTTAATGTAATAAACTACATTCTACCAGCCAGAATAAACATATTAAACAGCAGCAAACAGAGTGCTAAATGAGACATTTGTTTCTATCTGTGTTCAGATGCTGTGTGCAAAACACAGACGGGTGTAAACCTATAGTTACTGCCACGGTATTCCCAAACTTTTGGAGAGGACTGTATTTCCTACAACACTGAACAGCATCACATCCCCAGTCTCTTAAAGCACAGCAGCATTAACCCCTTACAGAGCCATATTCAGACAAGGGGCAGTCTCTTAAGTCATTGGCAGCTTCATCATTATGACAACCCTAGGACAGAGGCAATGTCAGTGATTTCCTCTACTGCTGGACATCTGCTTTGAAAATAGTGCTGCCTCTCCAAAACAGAAGAGATGACCAACTTTGTCAGTTTGACTGATTACTTTGTTTCATTCAAATTCCAGCAGTCTGCTTTCCAGGTTGGAAATGTAGAGCACACAAAATCTAAGTACAAATTGAGCTTAGTAGAGTAGCAATGAATGTTGAAATACTCACGCTACAACCTTCCTATTGAAAAACCTGGCACAAAGGCAGGAGAGAAAATCCTCCCATGAATCTTCTTGCTTTGCATTTCATCTGCATACACAAAATACTCAATTTTTGTGTAGGCATATTTTAGGGTAGGCATGTCCTTGTTCAGTAAGAGACAGGGCCAAAAGCACAGGAAGAAGATGAGGTTGGCCACTGTCTGCCCCAAGGTCTGCTGAGCACACCAACCTCCCTAAAAGTGAGAGAGAGCATCACTGGAAAGTCTGGAAATGAACAGCTCTATTTTACTTTCTGTGGAGTGGGGTAAATTGCAATTAAGTTGGTGAAATAACCTAATGAAACTGGGTGTAAAATCTAGAGGGGAAGGGAGAGTGAGGTGGAAGATTTTCTTTGTATTGTTTACACCCAGCATTGGTAAACTCTGAGAAGAGGCAGTCAAACAGTGACATTTTCCCACCCTGCAGTTCAGGACTGAAGACATACGAAGAACTCAGGAAAACAGAAATAAAGATATTGCATCTACACCTATCTCTCCACAGCAAGCAGCAAGAAAGGTCATCAGTGACCTTTATATTGCAGTTCAGAATGCACATGAAAATCTTGAAATTGCTATTGAAGTCACACACACACAGAGCCCTTTGAAAAGCAGGTCCATGTCTCTTGTTAAGGTCAGCTCTGCCAGGAGTCTCCTCTCCCAGGGCTGGAGGAACTCCCAGTAGTCCTCCAATAAATATGAAACACACAATCAGACAGAAGAGAGGGTCGGTGTTTTAGGTCTCTTGTTGAGATTTTCCTATGTTCAGCACACTCAGCAATACAGGGCAACCTTAAAATTGAAGTCAGAGCTATCTGCCAACTCTGCTTGGCTTCACCACAGAAACAAAACCCTGAATGACATTCCTCCTTGGGCTCTCTGTCTGAAGACAGCAGAACTGCTCTGCATAAGAACTTTGGCTGAAAAAACGTTAAGAGATGTAATTTAGCAGCTGCAGACTACTGCAGTGATGTTCCATGAAAAGCAACTCATTCTTTTTTCTTCACTGCCTTTCTAATCAGGTCCTTACTGGTCTAACCTTTTCGGGGGGGACCAGATGATGGATATTTCCCTGGCACTGATAAATGCAAACTCTGCCACAGATTTCAATACCTGGGATTAGTTTTAGCATCATGATTAAATATTTATCCTCTGTAGCCTAAGAAAGGAGAAATCTTTGAAAATTCCTATCAATCAAATATCTGGGCTTTTTCTTCATTCTAAGTCTGAGTTTGTCCCAGAAGACTTTGAGAGTTATAAAGTATCATAACACCTGTTGCAATATATGTTTATACCTGGAAAATTGACCTCAGGTCAATTCTAATTCAATCTATTCTCATTCTGATTTTAAAATAATAACAACCCTTCTTATTAAACAGTCAATTCACTCCTGAAATGCATTTAATCTTTAGATTCAAAGTACAATTCTTTAGATTCAAGGTAAAAAAAGTTATCATTTCACCAAAAAGCAAACAGAGTAAATAGGCAACACCTTCTCTTTTTTTCTTTCTTTGTTATACAAGTGTAGAACAGCAGAACTTCAAAACATCTAAGGCAGAGAAAGCATCAAAGCCTTTACCTTCACTTGTTGTGAAATAAAGATCAATTCCCCATCCTCACCATTGAACTCAACCTCAAAACACTTTTCCTGCTGCAATGGGTGCAGGAGCTGAGAGACAAGAGAAATATACAGATAAATCCACATGCTGTGACATCTTCACTTATCTTGAATCAATGGTCACGAAACAGCAGTACTGAGCTCTTGCCTGTGTGTAACAAACAGCAGAGATGAGGTGGACACAGCTTGCATCCACAGGGGTGCTCTACATCACCCACTTAGAGCTGCGGAGTGGCAAAAGAAGAAATTAAAGGGCTTTATGTGATACTGTGATAATTCTAGATAATTTGCCTTTTATCCTTCCTAGGATGCTGTTAGCAATATCAGCATCGCTAACCAATTAATGGGCACTTTAGGAATGCTAATGAAGGTAGAGGAGGAGCCTGCTGGATGTGCACAGTTGATTTTACTGCACCAGCTTTTCTGCAGGGCACACGGAAACCCAGGGAAGGCAGACACCTTCTCTGGAAGCAGGACAGAGCAGTGGATGGAGCCCACAGAGCTGCTGAGGGAAGGGCACTGCCAGCACTGGCTTTGTCACCAACCTGCTGCCTGTCTTTTGCCCCCTGCAACTATAACATAAAGATAAAGGTGTTTGCTGCAATTTGAAACAATTTTGGGATGCAAAGCATGCATAAAATCTGCCTTGGAATTTTGCATCCCTACCGGCATGTCCACTGTCTCCAGTTTTCTGGGAAACAAGAAAAATTAAATAGCAGAGCAATGATTCTCTAGCCTAATGCCATATCTCTGGGCCCTTAACAGCCTACTCGCCTCAGCCCACCATTAACTGACTACCAAATTCTATTTAATATTTCCTTACTGTCCTGGATGATGGACTGGAGCATATAATTGTAAAATCAGCATAAGGAGATGAGGGGTGCAAGCAGGCTGAGGGACAGAATCAGAACCCTATATGTACCTGATAAATTGGAAAGAAAACTTTAAATTAACAAGATGCATTTCAATAAAGACTTGCTCAAACCACTACACTGAGTGTCGTCCCTGACATTTTATGAGATTCTCTGAGTTTCCTTCAACTACACGGGTGCTGTGTTCTGTTTCTGTTCTTATAAAGAAAGAGATGGTTTTGCTCTCTCCACCAATGGTGTGAAGAATTGTTATCTCTGAACTGTAAGCTATTCTATTCTATTCTATTCTAAGATTCGGTACGGAGCTGGAAGAAGTAGCATGAAAGGCTCTGTACGATGGGCACAAAAATATTAGCCCAAGCATTTGAAATTGAGTCATTTTAATAAATCATATTAGCCTTCTGAAGTATGGAGTCAAAGTCCAAAGTCCATACCGCTGGGCACAACAATACACTGAGTAAGGAGAAATTGAATTCAAACCACGAAGCAGCTGGTGATGNATGGATATTTCCCTGGCACTGATAAATGCAAACTCTGCCACAGATTTCAATACCTGGGATTAGTTTTAGCATCATGATTAAATATTTATCCTCTGTAGCCTAAGAAAGGAGAAATCTTTGAAAATTCCTATCAATCAAATATCTGGGCTTTTTCTTCATTCTAAGTCTGAGTTTGTCCCAGAAGACTTTGAGAGTTATAAAGTATCATAACACCTGTTGCAATATATGTTTATACCTGGAAAATTGACCTCAGGTCAATTCTAATTCAATCTATTCTCATTCTGATTTTAAAATAATAACAACCCTTCTTATTAAACAGTCAATTCACTCCTGAAATGCATTTAATCTTTAGATTCAAAGTACAATTCTTTAGATTCAAGGTAAAAAAAGTTATCATTTCACCAAAAAGCAAACAGAGTAAATAGGCAACACCTTCTCTTTTTTTCTTTCTTTGTTATACAAGTGTAGAACAGCAGAACTTCAAAACATCTAAGGCAGAGAAAGCATCAAAGCCTTTACCTTCACTTGTTGTGAAATAAAGATCAATTCCCCATCCTCACCACTGAACTCAACCTCAAAACACTTTTCCTGCTGCAATGGGTGCAGGAGCTGAGAGACAAGAGAAATATACAGATAAATCCACATGCTGTGACATCTTCACTTATCTTGAATCAATGGTCACGAAACAGCAGTACTGAGCTCTTGCCTGTGTGTAACAAACAGCAGAGATGAGGTGGACACAGCTTGCATCCACAGGGGTGCTCTACATCACCCACTTAGAGCTGCGGAGTGGCAAAAGAAGAAATTAAAGGGCTTTATGTGATACTGTGATAATTCTAGATAATTTGCCTTTTATCCTTCCTAGGATGCTGTTAGCAATATCAGCATCGCTAACCAATTAATGGGCACTTTAGGAATGCTAATGAAGGTAGAGGAGGAGCCTGCTGGATGTGCACAGTTGATTTTACTGCACCAGCTTTTCTGCAGGGCACACGGAAACCCAGGGAAGGCAGACACCTTCTCTGGAAGCAGGACAGAGCAGTGGATGGAGCCCACAGAGCTGCTGAGGGAAGGGCACTGCCAGCACTGGCTTTGTCACCAACCTGCTGCCTGTCTTTTGCCCCCTGCAACTATAACATAAAGATAAAGGTGTTTGCTGCAATTTGAAACAATTTTGGGATGCAAAGCATGCATAAAATCTGCCTTGGAATTTTGCATCCCTACCGGCATGTCCACTGTCTCCAGTTTTCTGGGAAACAAGAAAAATTAAATAGCAGAGCAATGATTCTCTAGCCTAATGCCATATCTCTGGGCCCTTAACAGCCTACTCGCCTCAGCCCACCATTAACTGACTACCAAATTCTATTTAATATTTCCTTACTGTCCTGGATGATGGACTGGAGCATATAATTGTAAAATCAGCATAAGGAGATGAGGGGTGCAAGCAGGCTGAGGGACAGAATCAGAACCCTATATGTACCTGATAAATTGGAAAGAAAACTTTAAATTAACAAGATGCATTTCAATAAAGACTTGCTCAAACCACTACACTGAGTGTCGTCCCTGACATTTTATGAGATTCTCTGAGTTTCCTTCAACTACACGGGTGCTGTGTTCTGTTTCTGTTCTTATAAAGAAAGAGATGGTTTTGCTCTCTCCACCAATGGTGTGAAGAATTGTTATCTCTGAACTGTAAGCTATTCTATTCTATTCTATTCTAAGATTCGGTACGGAGCTGGAAGAAGTAGCATGAAAGGCTCTGTACGATGGGCACAAAAATATTAGCCCAAGCATTTGAAATTGAGTCATTTTAATAAATCATATTAGCCTTCTGAAGTATGGAGTCAAAGTCCAAAGTCCATACCGCTGGGCACAACAATACACTGAGTAAGGAGAAATTGAATTCAAACCACGAAGCAGCTGGTGATGCAACAGAAGAAATGATGAGACCTAGGTTTGTAACACAAAGAGGAGATGCACACACTGACCACTGACAGTGCAGACAAAACAGCAGCCTTGAACTCCAAATACATCAATGCCAAGTCACACACCTCCTAAGAGTTACTTCTTTGTCACTCACAAGTGCCCAAGTCTTAAAGTGGAAAATGTATGTTTTTATCATGTACTGAAAACGTACAACATATCATGGGTGTTGTGTCATAAAATACTGTTTCTTTTCTTTTATTTTCAAATTATTTAACTTCTGAGGATACCATTTATCTAGAGCAGGAAAAGCAACAGAAATGGGGACCAAGCATATTAGAGCAAACATAGGTCGAATCTTTACATAATAGTGAGATAGAGATCGATGCAATGTAACAGCAAAATAAACAGGCAAGGAGAAGCTACATAAACTTACAATGTCTGAATCTTAGCAAAGCCTGCTAAGCTGTACCTGGCAGATTTCATTGGCAGGCAGCAGAGGACTCTTGCCCATTTGGTGTTTGTTCATTCTTCCCCTCACTCTTGCCCTCAGTGTGGAAAACATTAAGCCTTTGAATTTCAAGTGCCAGTGTTTGTCAGCCCCTTTTCTGATTGCTGCTTCTTTGTTTAAATTACAAGCACTCAGCAGCAAGTACCTTGTTTCATATTATGCTACAAAATACCCACCACTGAGCTGATGTTCTAACAAAGACAGACAAGACAATGGTCTTTCAAAAGGCTGATTAAGAAAAGCTATTATTCATCTCCAGGGCCTCATAGAATTCCCTTCAGGAAGATAAATAGTGCTACAAATATAGGCCTTTGTGAATAAGGCACTGAGATGATAAGAACTTAATTTCCATAGGAGGAAAGATATACATTTGAGTTATAGCTGCTTTTATTCTTGTGTATGGGTTTCCAGCCAGAATTTAGCTGCAGCATCACTAAAAAAACAAAAAAAAGGGAAAAAAAGAAAATTAAGTAATACTAAAACATATGTCATTTATACATTACTGAAGAGAGTTTTGGTAGCAACCACCATGTGACAAGAGAGTCTATAGTTAATTAAGAAGTCCAGTAAGTTTGTTGAGAGATGCGAAACTGTCTGGCCTACCTAACCTTGAGTCTTACATGAGTCTTCCAAACATCTTCAGTAAGTCAGCTAAAACAAAGGCTAACACTGGAAAGAAATTAAACAAAACACACCGTTCATGAGTTTTCTAAAGGTTCTTAGAGACTGTTTTCCCCTTAGAGATTTGCTGGTATTACTGCAAGGTAACACATGCATCCAGAAGAGAAAAGGACTTTGGGTTTATAATCTGCAGAAGTAATGAATGTTCAAAAAGACAAATAGATGAACACTATTGGTGCCAAAGGAAGAAATGGAAAGTGCAAATTTATGCTGTTTAAGTATCCTGCCTTCTGGTTTTAGGAATAAGGCCCATCTGGATTTTTGAACTTTTCATAGCAGTGTCAGACTGTAAATAAATGCTCCATTTTAAGCGACTCCAGTGTGTTTTACCTTGTTTGTGGCACTAAAATTCCACTGGGGAGGAAAGTTTGCATAGAAAGTACACCTTCTACAAACAGATATTTTTTTGTCTTCCTACAGCTTAAAGATGTGGCCATATGTAAGAATCCTTATAGACATCACATATACCAGTGCAACTAAAGTGACAGCCTTCACGTCCTGCATGGTGTTTGACCTGAGCTCTGCCCAAAATTACTGGAACATACCACTCATCACACATCAAAAAAAAAAAAAAAAAAAGTCAGTCCAAACAGTCCTAGCCACCTTTTCCATTCCAACCTGGGAAGCTGGGCAATGGACTTGATTCCCAACTACACCAGAGGGTAGTTGAAAACCTCTGAAAACCTCTCTTAAAGAACAAGAGCAAACATTGGATGTGAAGGAATTTATGAGGGAAGTTGGGCTGAATTCCTGCTTTCTGATGTGGGAAAAGCAGTGATTCCTATTTCTTCTCTGAGATTCAAAAGATTATCCTAGAAAATCTCATTTTTTATGACACAGCTCTCTAGCAGTGGATTTCCTTACTTTAAAAATACAACAAATGCCACCAGAGCCTAATGTGCCTGATCTTGTGTTGGGGGTTGGGATTTTCAGTTTTTTCTCTCCTGTTCATTTCTTATCGCTGTAGAATTTCTCCCATTGAATTGCTAATGGGGGACTGATGGCTTGGGACAGGGCAAGGATACCGGGAGATTTTAGGCTGGGGGCAGCTCCTGGCTGTCTCTCTCTCTCAGTTTTTCAAAGGAGGACAGTCGGAGACGCTGCTCTGGAAGAGGAATTTTCACTGCTGCTGCCAGAGCCCAGCCCAGAGCTGCTCCTTCTGCTGTCGGGTAAGCCTCTGCTCGTGAGAGCAGCCACTAAACTGACACCCACCTCACTAAGAGAGCCTGCTTGGCTGCCCGGGATCCTGAGCTAGGCTGTCCCTGCCCTGCTGGGAGCCCCTCACCCCCTGCCTGCCAAGACATCCTGCCAGCACAGCTTGCTGTTTCTGAGAGTCCTGCTAGGGGCACTGGGATCGCTGTCCCAAGGGTTTCTGAAGCGAGGCCTCTCTCCCATCCCTCCCCGTCTGGGCCCAGCCGCCATCGCCACGCGCTGCCCGAGCCCGCGCCGCAGCGCCCCCTGCAGCCGCGTGGGGATCACCGCACCTGCCCTGAGCACCGGGAGCTGCCAGCGCCCCTGCCGGCCGTGACCGGAACTGCAGCACAGGGACAGTGCCGCAGCCGAGCGGCGTCACCGGGTTCGGGCTCTGTTTGTGGGTAATGCTGTAGCTGTCGTTGTTTGCTTGCTTTATTATACATACTAGTAAAGAACTGTTATTCCTATTCCCATATCTTTGCCTGAGAGCCCCTTAATTTCAAAATTCTAATAATTCGGAGGAAGGAGTTTTACATTCTCCATTCCAAGGGAGGCTTTTTCTGCCTTCCTTAGCAGACACCTGTCTTGCAAACCAAAACATCTTGCCAACACCTTCAAAAACAGAAATCACAGGTAACAGTCAAGGTTGTTCAGAAACAGAAATCACAGGTAACAGTCAAGGTTGTTTCTATACTAAGACCTATGAAAAGATTCCTTGGGGGGGGTTGTCCTTTCCTAAACAATTAAAACTTAATTAGCAATTTCTCCTGCATTTTAAAAAACTTGTCCAAAGAGTTACAAATGGCTATCAGCTAGCTACTTGGGTACACAATGAGAATGTCAAAATAAGCCTCTGCAGATTTCAATTCCTCTTATTTAGAACCAGTTAAACAAGAGAGAACCTGCCCTGGACTTGGTACTTTTGGGGGATTTTGATAATTTTCATTATATTGTCATAAGCAGTAGAGTTTCTCAACTTTCCAAATCACTTGAGCTGCAACATTTCTTTTGAGGTTGCTAAACTCTACTGAGCTATGTCCTGCCTACAGCAGGGCCCTGCAGGCCTTTTATGGTAGAAGGGTTTTGACGCTCAATAATTACAAGGCAAAAGCCAAATGGAAATAAACTTCAGCTCAATCAGCCTTTATCATTCTGTAGTTATATCTAGAAAGTTGTCAGATGCTGATTAACCAGAGCTGTTCAGAACTGTTTTGATGAGGGAGTCAGAACTAAATAAACAGATTATTTTGTGAAGTGAAAAGCCGGGGGTTGGAGAAAGGAATAAAAGCTGCTAACATAATGGGTTTGGACTTATATCACAGAATCTTCTGAATTTGAAGGGACCCACAAGGGTCATTGAGTCCAACTCCTGGCTCTGCACTGCACCCTCAGTAGTCACACCAAGCACCTGAGAACATTGTCCAAATGCTCCTTGAACTCTCAGGCTTGGTGCTGCGATCACTGCCCTGGGGAGCCTGTTCAGTGCCCAAACATACTCTGGGTGAAGAACCTTTTCCTAATATCCAGTTGTCCTGGTTTTGCATGGGAGGCATTTCAGGAAGTGATGCAAAACTTCCAGCCACTGGAAAGATGTACATGTTTCTGTGAAACACACATGTTAAAGACGAAAGAAACCCGGGAACTTCCTCTTTTCCTTCCGGCTGGCCAACAGGTAACAAGCTTGGCCTGGCCTCTGTCTCAGCCAGGGCTCCTTCCCCCCGGGCTGCCCGCCGGCCAGCCCATCAGCTGCTGGGCAAGAGAGGGAGTGCTGCAGGCTGGGCTGGGCCAGCCATGGCCATGACTGCTAACATCTGGTTGCTTGCTACAGCCCTAACCCCCAGCTTGGGGCCCAGCCGAGCCCGCCGGCCCCAGGAGCAGCCCGGGCCAGCACCGGGACTCTACCACCGATGGGATTCGCCTGCGGCCATTGGGCAGGGGGAAAGAGAAGCCACCCACCCCCCCGCCACGCCCTCCACCCCTGGTGAGCTACGGCTGAGTTCTGGCCTGGCTGATTAGAGCTAGCCACCCCTCCCAGCCGTAGATCCCGCCACAAGGGTCAGATGACCATCTGCAGGCCCCAGGTGAGATATTAACTCTTTCAGTGCTTCAATCCTCCCTCAAGTGAGAGAAAGAAACAAGATGTAAGCATGTAAAGGAGCAACATGAAGACATCATGGTCAGTGAAGAAGAAGTTAAGTCTCAGATGGGAGGGATGAGAGATGCCTTGATTTTGGAGCTGAAATCCTCTTATAAGCTATGGAGAAAAGACTCTTTTCTCCTATAACACATGAAACTATGGGGAGATGAAGGGTTCAAATTGATATTGAGCAAAGGCATCCACTCTAAAGTAAGCAGATGTTAAAGTAGCTATGATCCCATGAGAAGTTTGAACAAAGAAAGAGAGAAGAGTGATGAGACCCTGTGCCCCCAGGGAAAGAAGAAGAAGACCTCTGTTCCCATGGATGAAGATTATTTTGGAAATAGATAATGAGAACTTTTGCCTTTGAACAGCTCATCTTTAAAACAGTACCCCATAAGCTGACATGGCCCATCAACAAGCTGTGAGAAAAGCTTGTGGAAAATGGGAGGGGCTTCACGATTGCAGATTTCCCCAGGCAGCTGCTATTCGTGGAGAGAGCCACGAGAGAACTGTTTTTTTCCCTTGTGGAGAAGTCTTCATAACATTAACAAGAGAGACTTCTCTCCCTAACTGAACTGAAGAAAGACTATTTTAGAGGTGGTAAACTGACTGGAAATTTTAGGTTTTGTTTCTTTACATTTGTCAGTGGCAAAGAAAAGGTTGTGGGGGGAGAAGTGTTCTGAAGGGTTTGTTTTGATTCTTACTACTTTTTTTCTTTTAGTTACTGTTAATAAAATTTTCTTTATACCTTTTTAAGGTTTTGAGCCTGCTTTGCCTTTCTCCTAATTCTACCTCACAGAAGGAAGGGAGTGCATTGGCTGGGAAAATTTCAAAATTGGGAAATTCTCAAATTGGCAAACCAAAACCACTACACCAATCTAAACAAGTGTTATTGTTAGCATTTTATTTAGATGGTGACTATTAAATAATTCACTCTGTCAACAGCAATTAGATAAAATCAGAAAACTTTTAAAATTTTAAAACAGGACCATACATGGGCACACTATAAGCTTGAGCTTGTTAACAGCCTGTATTTTCAGTCTGTAAAGACAGACTTATAATTCGTCTCTGATGAACCTGCAAAATCTTCCTAATCAGTAGAAGCCAACTGGATAAATAAAGCAATTTAGACAGCTGCAGAGAACCAACTCATATTATCAGCAATCATTACTATTATTGTTGTTGTTTCTGAGAGCTAAGAAATTGTTTCTGAGAGCTAAGAATACTATTATCAAAACCCACATACAGCCACAAAGAAATTAGTTATCTTAATGATTATTTTAAGTCAAACCAAGAAAGTGTAAATAGGTGGGCAGTTATCACCACGGAAGTAGCTGAACAAAGTATCAGAGGTGGGGTTTCTGTCCAAATGTGATGTAAAGGATAATTTTTACAAAATTGTCCCACAATGCCACAAGAATATCTTTCATATTTCCTTCATATGCTGTTGGAGAAAGCTCTGAAGGCTTCAGCAAAGCTAACAGATAGAAATGCTAAATATCTTTCTGAAAACTGAACACAAGCAACAAAACTGATGAAGCAGAGATGTGAGGGAAGAGTGGATAGATATATAGTTAATTCAAGCAACTTTAGAACTGCTTAATACCAACAGCAGAAAATTTGGGGCTTTTTTCCTCACAGATTTAAAATATGAGCCATTTTCCAGAAAAATTAATGACAAAATCTCATTAAATTCAATGGAACAGAATCAATCCTTACAATTCTGTCCAACTTTAATGGAAGCTGTACCTACAAAACAGGGGTCTAAGGGGACTTAAAGGAAAACAGCAAAGTTGAGAGATTATTCAGTGCAAATGAAAATGACACTGAGATTTTAAAGCACAAGAATAGAAACTGCTTAGACTGGGGAAAATGAAGATACAAGCTGGGGAAAAACCCAGCCTAACTGTTGTGTAGGCTAAATTGATCAAGGCTAGAAGGCAGAACATCTTCACAAATAGATTTCCAGTGCAGATAAAAAGAGATCTGAAGGTTGAAGCTGACAACATGAATTATGGATTACAATAATCCTACCTGCCTCTCCATGACTCAGCTCACATATAGATATTATTGGACAACAATTCATCATTACTCATTTATCTTGGTGTTCGTTATCTCAAAGATGGCAAACCCAAAATGAAGCTTATCTGGCTTAAAAATTTCTTCCTTAGAAAGAATCCACAACTTGTAATGTCAAATGTAAAACCTCCTGTTGGCTCCGGGAGGGCAGGACCCTCTTGGCCTGTAAAGAAACTTCCACCACTCTGCAGATGCCGGGGTTTCAGCTGCCCTCTTTCTGGCCCAGAGGTCCAACAGATCCAGAGGTTTTTTTCCAGCAGGCAGACTACCTCCAATCACCTTACATCAGTTCTTCCTTGTCTTTGTACCTTTGAAAATTATTTCTTGAAATTTCTGCCTTGCTTTTCTTATTTGCCAAAGTCCCTTCCATTTAATTAGAATTGTTTAAATTTCAAGTGTGCTTCTAAAAAATATATTTTAGTTTCATTAAAATATTGTATCTTATCTCTTGAACACATTTTTGGGGCTCCCATTTCCTCCAGTTCTTTTTCTTTTACATTCCAGGGTGTCCCATCTGTGATGCTAATAAGGTGCTCTTTATGTGCCTCCCTCTTGAGTCCAGGGATGTAATTTCCTAATTTTTTCCTTTCTAATTTCTTTTAAATGGAAAAATTTTCTTTTCAAAGGCTAATATTGCTTTTTTACCCCTTGGTGATACCTCTGAACCACGTTAGGATTGCTGACCTCACCCCATTCCCACTCATCTCCTTACAGGTGCTTAGGACTACAGAGGGACATCCCTGGCACTTTTTTCTCTGTCACTGCGGTTCACTGATTTAGCAATTCTGCAAAGACTTTATTTCCACAAAGGTGGGAAATTGTTTATTTTGTGGCCTAGGTGGAGATCCACAGACAGGCAAGGCTGCCTTTACTCCTGGCAAAGTCCTGACGAGCTGTGGAAGTCTCCAGAGCAAGTGACCACTCTGCTCAGCCGAGGGAAGCAGAGAGTGGAGCTGCTGAGGCTGCAGCTGCAATTAAAATCACTATAAAAATGCTTATCTTTCATTTTAAAAACTGTTAGAAAATACTTAACTCTATTTCTGAATTTAATTCTCCATGGTTGTTATAGTTGCAAAAGGAGAGGACGTTTCCATGAGGAAGAAGCCCAGAGCACTGTTCAATGAGGGGGAACGTGATCTGTACTGGAACCTCTGTGAAAAAATCATGAAACAGTGTGAAGGCATCTGGTTTATGACAGCTAAATAATACCCAAGCTTACTCATTTTGGTTAGTGTCAGAGCTGCCTTGCCATCTGACAGCCATCTGCTTTCCTTTCCAATTCCATTACACTAGGGAAGGGGCTGGAGAAAACTTTGAAAGCACAAAACAAGCAATAAAATAAATAAAAGAAAGCAAACTAGATTTATTAAATCAAGCATCCTATGCAAGATACTTAAGGCAGTTACTTAAAGTGTTTGCATTTTTAAAAGGTCAAATTAAATTAGCCATTAATTTTTATCCGGGTTGCCTACAATTGTCTCAGAAATTTAATCTAAATGGGTTGATATAAAGCATTAATTTGCTCAAACTCCCTCAATCACTCTCTTACTGGACACAAATCAAGTGCAATGAAGGAGAAGGCTCATTTTTGGGTTATTTGTGTATCTGCTAGAAGGACTATTTTCAGTTAGGACTATCTTTTAGGCATGATCAAAAATAAATGGGCTGAAAAAAAACCTGTGCTTTCTTATTGTTTCTTCAGGTGAAGTTACAGAAAGCAAAAGAAAACAGTTTTATTTCCTCTTGGCAGAAGTGTGTTCATAATTTTTTTTAATGGCTCAATTGAAATGCCTTTGTAGGCAAACTCCACTGCTGCCCATATGAAATGAGAAAATTTTGATTCACTTATACATCCATGAGCCCAATATATTACTTATATTGGAAAAAGTTGAGGTAAGAGAGGAAAAAACTGCTGTACTCAGGAGAGCAGATTAAACAGTCTCTTTACAATATTTTTTTTTAAAAGAGCCCTACATATATTCAGTGTTTTTATTTACCTCTATTGCTATTTTAATTTTAGCTAGCAGAGTAAAAATTTATTTGAATTTGTTACTCCAGACCAAATCTGGAATTCCTTCTCTGTCTGTTAGCCACAAATATAATTTGATCAATGTTTTCTTGGTATTTTGGTGGTATTTTGTCTGAGATAATTGGACACCTTTGTAACTCCTTAGCTGCTCCCAGAAGAAAGGGAATCACAGCAGCTACTGGACAATTGCAGAATATTCAACACTTCAGAAATATGCTAATGGTGAAGTGCAGGCCAACAAGAACAAATATCCTACCTATTTTTTCCCCGGGGATGCAGTCAGGATCTCTTGCTTCTGCAAAGCCACTGATTTACATGAAACTTGTAGAAATTTAACTATCTTTCAGATCTTCAAACTTTTGCCTGGAGTGCTTAAAACTTGACATTACTTTCTAGAGATTTTGCTGTGTGGGAGGAACTGCCCTGGCAGGCAGCAAACTTAATTTTTCCTTCAGAAAATAAGCTAAAATAGAGCCTAGAATGTGATTGTTCTAATAAACTTACCCTTGGCCAACTGATCATGTGGGTTTCTGAGCTGGGAACAGCATCTGTCACAAGAAGGAAGTCCTTGAGTGCAGCATATTCCATTCTGGTAGTTGTCTTCACTGGCCTTGGCTTACTCTTCAAAGATCTTGGAATAATTTATGCAAGTGGAGAAGCAAAGAACATTTTAAGGTCAGTCACACCTGAAATCAGGGTTTGGAAGAAAAAGCAAATAGAAACATGGCAGAAATACCCAACTCTGCATTAATCAGCAGAAAATCTGGCTGTCAGGCTTTGACAATTTATTTAATTTAGATTTAAATTTAGCCTGATAAGGATATTTTTAGTTACTGCAATTAGAGCATCTGATTAAACCCAGAGAATTGAAATCATGTTTAAATGCAGATCCTGGAATCAATCAGAACTGTTACTCTATCGAGCAACATGAAACGCAGAGACAAACGCAGCTACACCCGAGAGAAGGCAAAGAAGAGAGAAACTTTATTTTGGTTTTCCCATTATATAGGGTTCTGGAAACGACCATCGATTGGAAGGTGAAGCTACCACCTCTCCAACGACACTGGTCAATGACAAAGTCCATCAAACCTTTCTCCTCCCAGGAGAAGGAATGAAAAACAAAAAGACAGTTAGAAAAATATGTGCATGTTTACAAAAAACAGCGTGAGAAACTCTATCACAAGAATGAAAACATCAGAAGGCTGAAAAGTGAGAGTGACACAGAACAAACACAAAAGGGTTGTTCCTATAGGTGTTACAACTGTTTGTAGGCCTCAACCTGTATTCCTGAGTGAATCACTGGGAGCCTGATGGCTGATAAACCCAGGCAATAATTACTTAATATTGGGTTTTTGTGATACACCCTTCCCACCTACAATAAAATGTGGGAAGTCTTATTCATACTGATCTAACACTACGAAAATAAGTAACTCTCAACATTTATTCAACTAAGACCTAATTTCCACCTAATTTCCAGTGAGATAAATATTAAATGCAAGCTTTGTCTTTTGGGCAGAACAAAATTGAACATACTCAAATTTATGCCTTGATTTTGCAAGTGTGAATTTGTCTGTATGCAAGAGAAAATGCAGATCTTCGTGATGGAAACTTGTAAATTTGTGCAAAAGTTCTATCTGTAAATGCTCGCATACAAAATGGATATACTGGAATATAGACAGGCCTAATTTCCTTAAACAAAAGAAAATAGGAATTTAAAACTGCAGTTTAAAACAACTTATCATTACTCAAAGTTCAGTGATTTAGCACTAGGTTCTGAGTGCAACCTGGATCTAATTCTGTGTCAATAACCACCATGGATAAAACTGGTCCACATTTATTTGTTTATTTATTTGAGCTTTCTTTTTAAATTAAAAATTTATCCTGACCAAATAATGCATATTGTCAAGAGAACTTGCAACTTTCTTTTGGAGGAAAAAGTGTGTGTTCAAAAATTTGGAGAGTTTCTGGGACAAGAATCTAAACAATAATTGTACTTCACTTGTAATGTGTAATGCAGTGAGCCAGATGATGTTGCATTACAGCTGATAATATAGAGGCTTTTCCAAAGCAGATATAATTCAGCAGTAATTCCAGATTTTTCCACTTGAAAAGTCTCTGGAGATTATGCACACATTATATATATATATATGTGTGTGTGTGTGTGTGTACATACACCTCCTTATTTATAAGTATATACTCAACATCACACTTTGCCAAACCCTATGGACTCCCAAGACATCATCAAGGGAACTTATAAAATCATAGAATAATCCCCCAGCCCAGCACCTTGCAGTCCCTGTTGATACTTGGGGTGCCCCAACCCAGGTGCAGCTGGATCTTATTAAACCTCCTGAGATTCCCACTGGCCCACTGCTCGAGCCTGTCCAGGTCCCCCTGGATGGCATCCAGATAACATTGTCAGAATTAAATGTGTAATGCAATATTTCAAAAGCAATCTACTCAAGGGTAAAAATATCAAGGAGACTAAATCAATTTGAGCTCTAAACTTATAACAATTTCTTGCCTTTTGTTTGTGTATTCTTTGCTCTTTGGTATGGCAAAACCAACAAGATTAAAGCTTTCGAAAAAGAAATGCTAATTTCTTTATACTATACATTGCCAATAATCCAAGTCAGGGTAAAAAAAAGCTCTCTGGCAAGAAGGTCCAAACCAAGGAATTGAAAATTAGGTTCCATAGTGCATAAATAAAAAAAAAAGAACTCAATGGTTTTCTTAATAGTCAGAAATTCTCTCATATCAAGGCTATCCTTGATCTGTTGCCTTGTGATATGTTCCAGAAGAAATCCCATCCACACAAAGTTCCAAATTAAAATGAAGCATTAACTTCTTTTTGGCAAATGTGAATTCTTTATTTGCAGCACATCTCACCATAGACAATTACAAGGTAATTCCTGTCCCAGAGGGATTCCTGGTGAGGTACTGGAATTGGGACAACAGACACTCTAATTGAGATGATGCCTCTGTGCCAAAGTATTCTTTTCAAAAGCACATACCTGGACTGTTCTTCAGGTGCATTTTTGTGCTGATGGATCAGATCAGATTACCTCTCAGGTTTTGTCACCTTGGACACCACAATGGCACTAAAATACTGAGTTGGATTAAGTCTCCAGAACTAAACAACATCTAAACAACAATTCTAATGGGACAGCAGTTACTGGAGAAAAAATCCTGAATATGAGCTTTGCTTCTTTAACCTATTAACTGCTCTTCAGAATCTTGGTGAGCAACTTA
This sequence comes from Leptocoma aspasia, assembly GCA_013399835.1. Lineage (NCBI taxonomy): Eukaryota > Metazoa > Chordata > Aves > Passeriformes > Nectariniidae > Leptocoma > Leptocoma aspasia. The sequence goes on from VXAX01007650.1 coordinate 77,173, forward strand.
AACTTTCCTGGTAATGTCATCCTTCCTGTTCATAAGTATGACAGCAGTTCACTCACCCTGAAAGTTCTCAGTATTTAGGAAGTTTGTCATTAAGTGTTTGTGAACATTTCATGTGTTTTACCCTCAGTCTTCAGGAAGGAGCTCATGGTAATGGCAGGAATACAGGTAGTGGGAGGTGCATCCATTAATTTCCAGAGCCAGAAATCCAGCCACAAGAAGCTGTTACTTCTAACATAATTTTCCTCTGTGCTTGTAGACAGAGAATATTGTTCACTAAACATAAAAACTGAGTGATTTCAAGGTTTTGAAAAAATATTTACCACCGTCTGTCCTGTTCAAAAGGTCTTACCTCATTTATAATGAAGAAAAGAATTAGCATACTTTCTACCTTGAAAGAGACTTAAATGTTTGCAGTGCATACAGGTCAAAAACTTGCTGGGTTCCACCCACTCATGTCAAGAAAGAAAAAGTCATGAGGAATGTGTGACAGACAGTGAACTACCACGAGAAAACCTGTGTATTCCTGTTATGTCTCGAGGCAGAGTTTTTCTGAACAAAACCAAACCCCCAGCAAAGCAGAGACCCAGTTCTTCTAGGCACACACACCAGAAAGTAGAGCTGTCACTACTGATATAGACATGACAAGTGCCTCTGTATTTTGTGAATGGAACAGGAGAAGACAGGAGCAGCAGGCTGGGGGAGAGGGATGGGGCACAGACTGCTTGGTTGTGGCCTTGTCTGGAAGAGAGACATCCTGACACCACCTTGCAGCACTTTCCTCCAGCAGCCCTGGATCCGCACATTTCACGTTTTCAGAATACAATCAAAGATGAACAGTCAGTGTAGAGCAATCCACTCCAGGAAGTGCAGAATGGGCCTGACAACCAGACCTTCTCCATTACTGTGGAGTTTAAAGCAGCACTGATGCTTTAAGTTTTAGCTTTTATATTTTTCAGATTCTGTGCTGCTTTAGTGTGTAGTTCTGAGCTTCATATTAAGTGTTAGTAAGCTCTCTTCACATAGTAGGTAGACAAAACAATTCCTTCTCTAGATGGGGACCCAAGGACAACCGATCCAAACCTCAGGCCCAAGAGCATAAACAACGGTGGACTGAAGAGAGAAAACAAGAAGGATGGGACTTCATAAGCTAAAGCTGTAATTAGACAATTAACCCAATATGCTAATGGACCAAAACTGATAAAAATGTGAGACCTCGTAACTGGTTGTCCATTTTGTGACCATTTTGGGTTCATTTTGGGTGTTGGCCTGGTTGGGCTCTTGTACTGCCCAAGGTGTATCCATTGAGGCCTTTTAATAAATATCTACTTCATTCTTTAACTCTGTCTAGCCTCTGTTCTAGGTCAGCCTTCTCAAGGCACCAGTTCTGCAAAACTGCACATTGCCCAGGTAGCTGAATGTCTCCATTACTGCCCAGGTGGCTTGAGCATAGCAGGGAGATGAGGCAGAGGAGACTGATCTGGAACACCTCAGATTTCAACTGCAGTCCCAGCACAAGCACTGACCTGCTGGGTGAACCTGCGCTGATCCCTGTTACCTCCACACCTTTGTTTGCTTTTTCATCCTTTCTTAACTCTGAGGGAGCAAGGACTTTGAGGTTTGATCTGTAAGCTTCAAGGCTAACCTGCAGTACTCCAGGAATTTAAAACAAAAAGGTTTTCTTACATCAAAAGTACAAAGTTACAGATTTGTTTGTTGGTTGTCACCTTGGATGCCCCCAGCACCCAGCAAACAGTCCAAAACTCCACAGAGGGTAAAATGCAGGCAAAATATCCCTGTGGTCTTTCTGGGTGGGGAAGGTTGTGAAGTTCTCCAACCCATCTCGACAGTGACACATGTCAGCTGTGATCAGCCATGGGCAGTTTTAGACTGAAATGGAAAAAGACACTGACAATTGAATAAGAGCAGCAGCATCTGAGGCTAGAAGGCTCCAGGTAACAAAGAGCTGCTGAAGTGAGAGCAGCACCAAATGCCTCTTCTACCCTTATCTCTTGGTTTCACCTCCAACTCTCGACTGTTCTTTTGCCTTGAAACAGTAAAGCCATCACCAACATGTGAAGGGCACGAGACCTTCTTACCCAGTCAGCAAGGCTCTTGTGTAAAAGCACAAAGAAAAGCTGATGTGAACAGTTGCAACAATGGATAGTCAGGAATCACTCAGGAATTCTCACATACTGAGACAATGTCTAACAGCAATATAAACACAGATTTCAGAAATGTCTGTGAAGATTAATCCACTCCTACAAAAGAGCTTACAAACTAAGTCAACAGAACAGTAAAGGAGAAGCAAGGGCAAGGAAGAAGGACAATGTGATTATGGCGTTGCTTGGAAGTCTAATATATATCATGGAAGATAACACAACAGAACTTTTTTGAGGTTTTGCTGGGTTTCTTTTAATGCAACTATATTAACTTTTAGTCTATATGTAAGGCCTAAAGTCCTTAACCAGAGAATGTCATTCTGTCACAAAGATTCCTTCTGTGAGAAGACCACAAAACCACAAGCTGAAGAGAGAAAAGTAAATGCTCAGAAATCAGTGTGGGAAAGTCTGATAAGCTCCAGACCAATATTCCTGCTAAATCAGCAAGAAATTATAAAGTTAGGACAAGAATCTGCCAAAGCCTGCTGTCACACACCAGCACCAATACAGTGGAATATTCACCCACTTCCACAAGGTGCCTTGCTGTACACAGATAAAGACCACAAGCCTGTATTTATATCTGGTGTAACACAGGAGCCTCTCAAAGACCTTCTGAACACCTGTCTGCCCACCTATCAGCCCTACCCATCTCCTTCCACATCAATATAAGCCTCTTTGTTATAAATTGAGGCAAATAATTTTGATTCAGCCTTTTTATCTAATTAATAAATTTATTAATGAAGAGCAAGCTAGTAACAAAAGCGAAACAGCGCTGGGTAGGGCCGAGGAAACTCGCTCTCCGTAACAGCCTACAAAATCCCTCCCCCGCAGTTCTGTAGTTTTATGCTCTCCTATCTCCTGGTGTCGTAATCTTTCCCGTGTACTCTGCGTCTGCGCGTTGCTGTTGCTAGGTGGTCTTCTTTGCTCTGGTGGTCTTCTCCGAGGAAGGCTCCTATCTTCTTCCTCAGTATTTCTTGCTGATCCTAAAGCAACTCTCTAGATATGGTTACAATATTTTAGCTCCTAACAATGCAACTATGCAAAAATACTTGGCAACCGTCTTATGATTCTGTGATTTGTTACATAAACTTATGGTTTGATTGCAAGCATCTACTGCTGACTGTGGACTGCATTCACTTATTGCTATTCTGTATCTCTTGTTGTATGGTTTTGCTGTTAGTTTCACAAGCACCCCCTTTCTTTATTATTTTGATGAACAAAAAGCCTTTCAATAATGGTGCTTAATCTATCATACTCTTTCTTTCCCCCACACCCAGGGAACAGCTGGCCTTGGCCTAGTTAAGTCTATAATTTCTCATTAGGTGACATTGTCCATTCCCTACACAACTTCAACCCATGGATTTATGAGGCTGTCAAAGGTGAAGGTGTGCGTGTGCTGCACTCTATCACCAAGATGAGGGGGGAAAAAAATAGGGAAGTTGGTAAAAAGGCATTCTGGCATTTAACATTGTAATTTGGAGAACCAATGACATTGTGAGCAGCTACTTCATTTCTGACAGTGTGAGGTTTTCAGTGAACACAGAACTGTGTTTGCCTCAATCATGATAAAACTCAAAAAACCCAAAAGGAGAAGCCACAAAAGGAAAGGTATCCACTGAATTATATAAACAAAAAAATCATGGAAAATTAAATGTATTATAATGGGCATAGTATTTAATCAGCAGCTCAGTTAATGACGGCACCGTGCCAGTGACCCTCTAAGCTTTATGACAGACACAAACTCTGCCTCTTGGTTTTTCTTGTGACTCTCAGCAGACTAAATGACAGGCCAGCAACAGGCACTGCTGAATGCCTCACTCTCCAGGCCAAGTAATGGAAGATCTTTTTACGGTACAGTCCAACATGCACCTAAAACACTGGGGTTTTTCTGACCTCTGGTTTTCTTTCTTTTCCATCCTATTATTCCTATTCAAATCACAGCAATGATTTGAGTCTACAGCACTTCCCCCATGCAGACAAGTCACAGGAAATAGCTGAGTTGGAATAAACAGGAAGTGCAAATTTAAAAGCATATGCTGAGAACTGATATGTGGATAGTTCAAGTGATTTGTCCAAGGTCAAAAATGAAGTCTGATGGGAAAAACAATCCATGCACGTTTGTTAGGATTAATCCAGTTCAAGAATGGAATTTATATTTTTTCAGCAAGGGCTGTGTGCAGGACAAATGCTTTGCTGGAAGATCAGATTGGAGTAATATACTGCGATTTTCTTCTACACTGAACACACCAGCACCCTACTCCAGAAAGCTCAATTTAAGGTCATGGACTTCAACCAGCTTAAAACCAAACATATAATTAAGACCTTGGCTGGAAAGAGATTCAGTTAAGCCTGCCTAACTGGTGCACAGCCATCCCTTGATTTCAGACCACCTGTAGTTGCTGCAACAATCCCTGTTCTCAGATATTAAAGGGAGTTGCATGTAGATGCATCAATAGGAATAACATTCAGGTGTCGGGAAGGTATAATTTGCTACTCTCAGAAAAGAGTTCTTCCAGATTTTCATCTGCATAATAAAATGAAAATTGCTGTTCAGTTTCATTCCTTGATGTCTTGCTGATTTTTCCCTCCCACTGACTAGCTAAATTATTTTCCAGATATATAAAGTTCACTTGCTTGAATGTTAATTTTTTTAATATATTTTTGCCCCCTTCTTCAGCTTCTAAGTGCTTGTGTAAAATTAAACTTGTCCACCCTCACAAGCACTCACCACTTTCCTCAATTTAGGTGCCTCTGGAAACTTCCACCTTATTTCTCTTCCAGATAAAACCCAAACATATTTAGTCATATCTGAAAGTTGGTCAACTGGAGGTATTTCCTTTGTATCTGTTGCTGAATATTCTAGTTTTCAGGCCATGTGGCAATGCCCTCCATAAGTCAATCAAAAAAAAATTTTTAACTAAGCATTCAGAGCAGCTCCTTTGAGCTCCCTCTCTGAAGCCAAAGGACTTTCCTCACCTGATTCTCACCTGTGCCAGCACGGGTTACACAGCCTGAATTAAAACCTCAAACTGAGTGAAGAGCTGCTACTCAAGTGCAACAAAACAAGTGACATAGGGATTTGTGCACCCAAATAGCCACAAAACACAAAGTCACAACCTTCTAACCTTTCCTCTCTGGATTTGCTCATGATTTCCTCAGTGCAAACTCTTAGCACTGTAAGGGAATTTTTATTTAATACATTGGTAGACAACTCACATTTTAGCCCCAGTACACACTGGATCATTTAATAACACATTTTTCCTTCTCTTCTTTAGAGCACTTCAAAATTCAAACATTTGTATTTCTTTTAAAAATACAATAATTTTCCTTAACAGTTCGGTAACTGCAGTTTCTGCTCTCATGTCCAAAATTTTATTCCTGCTGATGTGCAATTTCAAAATGACTAGCACAATGTTTTTAAATTATGAACATCCCCTAAATAGGCTATTTGCTGCCAAAGCATTCAAATTTATAAACTACCCCCTTGGATGAAGGATTCAATGCTAATTTTAGAGGACAACTTTATGAAGGTACATACAGCTATTACAGCATTTATTATTTAAAATCATAAACCCATGTATAGCCACAGGCATCTGTGAATCTTAGGAAAAAAAAAAGATAAAACCCACCAAAACCAAAACATATGACACTTGAAGGATTTTTCTGGATTTTAACTGGAACACAGGTAGTAGACTGCAAGATAATTTTTATATAAGCATTTTATATATATAAATAATATTCCTAATTTGTTTGCACAAGGATCAGCAATATTTATCTTTTCAAATACACCTGATATATGTGCTGCCTACAGAATTTTATCTAAGGAATCCACAAAGACAGACAAATCCACAGAAGTAGTCTCCCAAGGATTTGGCACAAAATAGTCTTGAAAAATCCGGCTACAATCATTACATATAAACATGGAGTTTATGGCAGATTAATAAACTGCTACACCATCAAGTCCATGAATTACATCCCTGGGGAGGAAGTCATGGTGAACCCCATGAGAGGCTTCAGATTATATGAAAACCAATAATAATTTGCACAGAGAAGAACACATTCCCATCTCAGCCTCATTGGGACCCAAGCATCCCACTTAAAAACCAGGTTGCAACACTTTTACTGTAAAGGATAACTGTTTCTTTGTCTTCCTTAATTTTTTCATACAATTTTAAATCTTAAACATTATTAAATATCTTTCTGGTATATTATACTGAGATAAGAACTCCATTTCATTAAATTAGAGTCAACCTCAAGAGCTTTAAAGCAATTCCAGAAGAACCAGAATAACAGGGTTAGAAATTAAGTATAATTGTGTATGGGACAAAAAATATTTCCTCCTTTCTAAAAATTAGATTTTTAGTGAAAATTCTCTGTTTTGTTATAAAATTATTCCTCCATTTTCCTCCAAAGAGAAATATCAAATCTGTCACCTTGTTTTAGCTCTTCATCTGAGAATTCAAAGCAGCTAACAGGTATGAATATGCAAGTTTTGAATTATGTACACTTTTTAAAGACCAGCCCACAACATCTCAACTACTTTCCTCACTGCCTTTAATCAAGTGCCCTATTCAGTACTTTAATACTGTTATAACACAATTATTGTTATTACAATTGTGTTGTAATACAATACTGTAATAACAGAACTATCGACAATATAAAACCAAGAAAGCAGGAGAAAAGGATAAGAGCTACTGCACAGGAAATTAACAGATTTATGACAACAGCAACAATTGTGAATTTATAGGTACCAAGTGAGTGATAAGCCCTTAAAGCAATCTGTCATACATATCCCAACAGGTAAATTGAGATAGGAGAGAGAGAATTACTGCATGTTTGCTTACACTTGATAGAAAATAATATTTATTGTAAGAACAATATGTGATGTACTGTGCTTTAACTATTTATTTCCTTGTTTAAACTTGGATGTTATGAATGTTGTGACTGCAATTTAACAAGCTCTGCTTATTATTTAAAACAGCATTTCTTACAGACCCCTCATTTCCAGAAGTATTGACAGAAAGGAAAAATCTGAAGCAGGAATGCTAAAGAGACTGACCCTACAAGGAAATACAGATCTGCCAAAATAGAATTACTTTCTGTGAGAAAGAATATCAGCATGAAACACCTGGATAGCCACAATTGGCTTTTCAAAGGGGTGTCTGACAAGACAGTACAATGGTCTGATCGTTGGGCCCCCAACTAGGACTTGAGGCAGCTGGTTTCAGCTACATCTGCTGTCATGGGTACATATTAATATGAATATTAGAGAAATAACCCATCAGGATAGGGTTGCATCAGAAGAAGACTTCTAAGAGAAGCTGCAGGAGTCCAACCGTCAACAATTTTCAGACTAGTGCCAGTGCCATTACAGCTAATGCAGGGAAAGACTAACCAGGAAAACACTTGGGAAAGCTCAGACTGTTCCCCAGTGCATCCAGGATTTTTTTACTTTTAAAATCAGAAAAAAAACCACATGAGAAAACCTTGAAAGCACAGAATGCAAGTGAAACACTGACATCTATCTGATTTTGTGAAGGACCTACAAGTGCTCTCAGCAAGACATCCCATGCATTTCCATGTGTGTGATCCCAGGAGTCATGAGGATACTTTAGTAGCCACAATGATGTCGGGATCAGTGCTCATCAACAAAGGTAAGATTGGAATGGGAAGATCACACTCTGGAGTTCTTTCTAGTTGTGCTCTGAACATATACCATCCAGAAAGAAATAAAACATAAAAAAAAATACAGTGCACTCTCTTTAAACAAACTCTGCCCTCCAGATCTGGAGAAGAAATAAGCAGAGTGTTGTCTTGCTTACATAAGGCAAAAGCAAAATGGAGATAGAGATCCAGCACTGGATGGCAGAGGTCCCCTGAAAGATAATTCTTTTCAGCATTATTTGCATGGTGATTTGACATGATGCTATCAGAACACCTTATCTTGAGAAAAGAAGATAAAGGACTTTGCATGATTCAATGTAAATCAAGCAAAAGCCATTTATTGTACTTCAAAATATTGTTTATGTTTACTTTTTATTTTGGTCTACACAGTCATGCATTGTTTAATTGGTAGCTCTACTTTGTCCACGAGCACACGTCATTTTCCTAAACTAATTGGTAGATGCTGTAAGCATCATTTTACTCAGGTTGACACCCCTATGTTTGTCAGCAACTTTTCTGCTTCTTCTTTCTTCTTGCAACATCAGCTTTTTTATCCACAAAGATTACCTCATTCTTTAGCTCAAGAACATTAGGCTAGTTCATTTAGTACATGTCCATTTTCCTATAAATATGATCCTACATTACCTAACAACTGGATTTCACACCCTGGATTTCCTGCCCTGCTCTCCTTGTTTGCTTTTATTTTGCAGGTAACAGTCTGTGTTTAACATAATTTCAAACCATTTGCAGTGCCATGTATCAATTCTGCAACATGATACAGGAGCTGAAACAGCCTGAAAGCAAACCTGGTAGCAGCCACCATGTGCACTGCTGTGGAATAAAAGCAGGAATGGCATCTCAGAGCAGTGCTGGTCTCTGCAGGATAGGCTGCCTCTTATCCCAGGGGCTGCTGCCTCAGATCCCCTGCCAGACAACAGGTATTTACTTCAAAAGCATCTTTTAATAGAAGCAGGAGCTGTGAAATCCTTAGGAGAACATAGTATAAGGCCTGAGATTCAAGAAGAGAAATCTGGGGATGAGAATTTATTAGAATTTTTTAAAATTCTACGTATCTTTTAGGAGAGCTTACTGTATATATCAGACTGACCTAATGCTGTTAAATAATGTGAGTGCTTAAAGGTTTTCTTTGTTAATTAATTTCCTGCAGCAACAAGACTTTTGCTTTGTAATCCTTCTGCTGTTAGTGACAACTTGTGGTGTTACAGAGGTGCTTTCTGAAATGCAGTCCCAGGAGAAAATTAGTGTTTTGAGGCTCTGTCCTAGGTAGGGACCTCATCTGTCAGGGGTCCTGGAAAGTGTGAACCAGTTCAGGCAGAAAAGAGTTAACAGAAAGATGCTGGGTGATTTAAGGGCGATCTGAATCAACTTGCAATTTGTGAAGTAATAACAGTGCCTATGAGGCCAGATGAGACAGAAAGTGTAATGCCTTGAATTTAGGTGGTTGGGACCAAAGGGATACAACAGCGCTGAGGAGAGAGAGGTCTTCAGTTCCTTGCTTTTTCATTATATATAAATCTTATCGTTCCTTTTCCTCCTCAAACAGTGTATCCATAATTCAGATTTCTAAAGCCCAAATTTAAAATCTACAAAATGTGCATTTAAATAGTATAAATAAATTATTTATAGGCTAAGGGTGTGAGGGTGTAAGTCCACAAGGAACCTGTCCTGGTTTAGGGCAAATCTTGGAGAAAAGCTCCAAAACAGGGCCCCCCAGAAAGCAAACCCATGCGGCCCCTCCCCACAACCGGTTCGGGAAAAATTTCCTCAGAGAGAAGTGGAAGAAACCTGTTTATTTAACAGGAAGGCACTCCCCAGCACAAAAAAAATTAACAATACCAGATTACTAAATTCCTTGCTACTCTGAAGAGATGACCAATTCAGAAAGTCTCTCCTGCGGGTGGTCGCTCTGTTATCAGTCCCTCCGGCGCTGGGAAAGGCTGCTGCCCAGAGCGGGCCCTGGTGGGCCACAAGTGCAGGCTCTCGGTGCTTGTCCAGGTCCCCAGTGCTGAGCAGGTTCCAACAGTTCCAAGAAAACGGAAAGAAAAACAGTCCAAGGAAAACTTCTCTGCCTCAGCTAGCTAAACCAACTAAAAAGCAAAAAAGGAGAGCCCTGTTCCGCTCTGTCCACGCCCAGACAACAACAGTCCCGGCAGAATGTGGAAGAGTGAGTGCAGTCTCTGATAACAAACTCCGTGCTTCTTCTTCTCCCCGCCTTTGCTCTCAGACCCAGTCTTGAAGGCACATAATATAATACTCAGCATAAACAGACCAGACAACTGGGGATACAAGCGACAGAACCCTAGGATAGTGTTGTCTTGGCATTAATAAATCTTGGATTAGGAAAAGTGCAATTTCATCAGCTACCCAAAATTCAAACCTGTCATCATTGCTCACTTTATTTTCATTTAACTGAGCGCTGGTACAAGTATATTTAAACTTGATCATCTTCTTACTAGCCATAAAATGTCCCATTGCTTTTGCAGTCTTCTCTCTTTATCTTGATTTTTATCTCACCTCATATTAATTTATATTCCCTTTAAATATACAGAATCATGAAAATGTGGAATTTAGGGTAATCAGTAGTCCCTGGAGCACACCTTGGCTGCCATGAAAAAGGGGTAGAAGATGTGTCTAAAGGGTTGGGAGAAAGTTAACCCTCTTTCATATGAGGGCAATAGCCAGGGAGCAAAAGGCTGCAGCTACTGAGGAGAAAGGAAAAATATTCTTTGCAAATTTCTTCTTATTTTGTTTAGAATCAATGATTTATTCAACCTTCCACCTGCAACTGTCCTTCTTGTGCACTTCTGACCAAAGAATAGTTCATAATCATGTAAGGCAAATAAATGTTAGAGCAACCTCAAAACTGGGGTCCATAACAAAAGCCCTTTCCTATAATTCTCCTACAGTCTCCTGGTAAAGAAGTGGGACAGCTTAGCCTTTCCCTGACCCACAGGAAAAAGAGATTGAAGGCTGTGAGATCATGTCAAGGGTAGAGCGGGCAAGGAGACAGAGACCACTCAGCCCCAAAGTTCATGTGGCACAGAGAGTTTATTTCCCAGGCTACCCATTATACAGAGCATTTGAAAGACTCGGTTTGGGTATTCTCATTGGTCTGAGCTCCACGCCCCCTCGGGATCTGGCCAGTGAAATGCTTGCAGCTTCCTCAGAGATATGATTGGGAGAAGCCCCTGTCAGTCAACCCCAGGGTTTGGTGTTACAATTTATCTTTATACAGTTACAGAAGGCCACCTAAATAGGTCAAGGCCATCACTCTAGGAGGGAAAACCTGTGTAAGCAGTGAAATAAATTATCCCAGGCACAGGTCTGCTCTACCATGGACAGATTTTTACAGGTATCCGTCCTAGCTAGGCTTACACTCACTGCTCAGGGGGTATATGGGCACACTCTTTCACAAATGCTATATTCACCATCTCCTAGAGTTTATAAATCTCAATCCTACCCTTACCACCTTTAAAACAGGTGTGTTAAACCAGCCATCTCAGTGCTTCCTTGTGCAGCAGCAGTTGTATCTCTAAGACCAGTTTCAGTGCCTTTTCTCACATCTCCTCAGCTTTGTCCTGCCTGAGGTGTGAACCAGAATGGACACCAGAATGGTACCAAAGTCTTGTTCCATCACAGGTCCGCACAGGAGTGCAACCATTTCCTCCATCCTCTCCCACCACCTCTCCTGCTGAGCAGGCACTGCATAAGGTCCTGCAAATCACCCTTTAAACTGTGCATCCAAACAACTTTATGTGATTATTCCATGTCCTTCCCTCTGCTTCCTAATTCTCTTTTCTGCCCAAAGCACATGTGATAGGGCAGTTTTTACAGCAGATCATAATACTTTTAAGCCAAGAACAATGCATGGAGAAAAGACATATCATTTTTATTGGATTAGGGACATTTCTATGTTTACCACTGAATCTTTCCCCACAAATGATGGTTTAACTACAAGCTCTTTATGATCCAGGTCCAATGCTCTCACAATAGAACTGTACAAACAGGCCATCCTGCACCTTCCCATTCAGGGTGTCAAAGTAGAACAGATCATTAATTTTCATAAAAGCAAGCCAAGACTCAAACACCCAGAAGGGAAATGCTGAAGTACATTCTCAGTATTAGGCACATTATTTAAGTACTAGAGAGAATAAAGGCTTAAATGAGTACACCGGCCACAGTGTCATTACCAATACCTGTGTCCGTTAATTACATCTTCATCTCACCCTAGACCTTTCCATCAAGACTGTTGTCTGGTTTTCCCAGTTGCAAAGAGATTATGACATGGCATATATAAGTAATAAAATCCCAAAGCAGAGCACAGTGTCTTTCAAAAGCCATCATGTCACATTATTAGCAGTGTTGAATGATTTTTGAATAGCCAGCCCACCTGGCTTTCCAAGTTTTATTTGCAGTGTTTTACATATGCACATACAATTACAAGTTTATGCTTTAAAAGAAGGAAAATGGAAAAGTTAACTGCCATGTGTTAATACATCACAGTCATCTACAATCATCAGTGAACTGTGACCCATCAACAATAAATAGAAAACGCAAAATTCTAGAAGAAAACACTAAGGTAAATTTGTCGGCTAGAAAGCTTGAAGTTAGGAAGATAAGCAGGAGCTGCATGTAATAAAACATGAAAATAATACATTGCCATAGATGTGGGTTGTGAGATAATACCACTACTTTTTGCTTCACTCTAGGTTCTTAATATTAAAAGCATTGTTTTTTCAGCTACTAAATCAAGCAATCTCATGATTTCTGCAGGTTGGAAGAATGAATAAATCTTTGCACAGGCAGAGACTAACAAGGTCAGGTTTTAATTATATGTTTTCTTGCTGTATATAAAACCCTTACATAAGGGCTGACAGCATTGTGTGGGAGTAGTTCATCTGACTCTTCACATCCAATCAATCTTCAGAGTGATTTTTTTTGTCCATTATCAACTGTTCTCAGAACATCTCTAGATGAAACAGGTCTCCAGCAACCCTTCTACTTTCAGATTTCTTCACCTGAAACAGTTTTCCCCTTTTAATTCCACATTTCCTATTTTATTACGTGCCTCCATTTGTCAGGGGAAAAGAATTTTTCTTTAGTCTTCCATCACTGTCCTTAATGCCACACTCCTACCAGTGTTCTCTGTATGCTGAGAACATAATTTTATCATTTCTTCTGCCTTTGCAGACTGGAGCTCCAGCAGGATGCTCTTTCTGTGAATAAAACAATATTGGCAGAATTTTTTTCCAGACCTGCTAAAGTCTGGGCAGCCACATGTCTGACATGAATTCTAAGTTTGACCACAACTGAGTGCTTCTTGCAAGCAGAGATGCACCTTTGAAACTCTATGGCAAACAGATTGTGGTACTTTGGTACTTGGTAGATTTACGTTAACCACAAATATATTCTAGTAGCAATTAATCATGGATTCTTCCCCATTTTTCCTGAAACATCTGTCTTTTCACACAGTTTCACAAGGTTTCATCAATAAAACAGAAGATTTTACATTTCTGTGTGGATACTCGGTAATAATATTTAGCTGACAAGACCCCATTAGTGTTCCAATATTTCTCTTTGCAATGTGAATGTATTTGCAACATCTTTTTTCTTTACTTTTAAGTTTTTGATAATACTTGTCTATCCATCTCAGACAATTTAAACAAAAATCCTAAATGATATTTCAGACCTCTAAGATTTTTTGACGGCTATGTTGCCACACACTCATCATCGTGTATTTCTCAGCTAATTAAAGAACTGCATATAACACATCTATTACTGCAATTTTTACACCTTAATGTAATGAAGACTGACAAGAAGAAAAAATATTTTGAACCTACAACCTCAACAAATACTCTGCAAGCTGCCTTAAGGCCAGTGTTTTCATGGCAATTAAGATAGCTGCTAAAATTTCTCCCTCACTGTCAGCCGATGTTGTATGTTTGATTAACTTACACCCAAAATGTTACCCTCTCTTCTTTTTACTAAGAAAATGTTAAGAACTTTATTTTTTTTATTAACAGCTTCAGTTGTCAAAGGTGGTAAAAAAATCTTATTTTTTTAATAAGTTAAATTTAGAGATGTTAATAAGTAAGCTCTTTTTCACACCTTCAGTTCCTCTTTCTTACAATAATCTGATTTTTTAGGATTCTTGCTCATAACAGCATGCCTAATTCTCTTACTCATCTGAGACATCTGCCATTTAAAAAAGGAAAAAAAATCTTCCCTAATCAAACCTAAAAAGAAACATGTCTGCATATGCAAGATGAAATTAATTTAGACATGTGAAGAAAGGTATGGTTTCCCTCCTTAAGCAGTAATGATTTGTACAGGAAAAAAAATTCCCCAGAATTACTAGCATATAATTTTTTCCCAAAATAATTATAGAACTGATTCACTCTTGTACTGCTTCAGTCCCAAAATACATTGAAATCAACTGACTTCGAAACTAGAATTATGCAGCAATTAATCAGTTTTTATACATACATATTTAAACCAAACTATTTCCAGATATGCGACCTTTTAATATTAAACGCCCTCCTTAATGTGTATATTTCTGTACCTAGATATAAAAACTACCCATGTGTGCTCTAACTAAACCTTAGAGATTCTCTTTGTTTGTACAAGAGAGAAATTGTGAAAAATTATATCAAACAATGTAGAGCTTCATTTTCTCATCTTCCCTCATAATGGCCTGCAAGTTCTTCTCTGTTCTTGGCTTCACGAAGAGGAATATCCCCCTTTCCCTAAGGATCCCTTCCTTTGGGCAAAGATTGTGGGGCCTTCAAATTCCATGCTCTCTTCAGCATCTCTTCCATCTCATGAATACAGATTGACTGAAGGGTGAGAGTGCCTGTTTTGGAAAGGGATGCAATTAAAACATACATACGTGTGCTGACAGAGAAAGGAAGCACATGGAGATGACCATAAGAATACTTAAAACTTTTTGAGGTTTTATGAAAGGTCTTAGCAGAAGAGCAAGCTTGAATTTCTGCTGAACTGATTTTTTTGAGTAGGCTTGCCAAGAGTAGCAGTTGCAGTTAGAGTTAGAAATCAAGAATTCTATGAGAAAAAGAAATTTTTAAAAATCCCTACAGTTGAAAATGTAGCTACTTATAGACCACTCACTCAAGACATGCTTGATTGCACAGATAAATTCACTGTTATATTACAAATCTAGTATCAAAATTGAAATTAAAGTTGTACTTTATTCATACATACCTAAGAACACAGAAAGATCCATTTTCTGAGCTGTGTAAGTGCCTGTTTAAGCATAACTCCAGATCCAGACAGAAAATCTGTTTACTCAATTTTCATATGAAATGTATCAACATGGTCTTTAGAAAAAATAAGCAGATCAAAACTTTATGCAAACGACATAACCACTACTTGATGAAGATTTTTGCCAATGGGCATCTTAAATTGACATGGATTAAGTGCTAGAGAAGACAGGTCAATTCTGGTTTTACAAACACAAAGAGCATGATTGAGCCTGAGAGGCTTCCACTCCAGTCTCTGCACCATGCTGGAAGTTCTCAGTGTGGCCATCCTCTGTTGTCTAGTGTGATTCAGGTTAATGCAGCACACTAAGAAGATACTACATAGAGCATGGGTCATCTGATTTATTCATAGGAACATCCTAGGACCTCTACTTTAAATTTCAGACAATCAGAATAAGGTTACCATTCAAGAAGGATATGTCATGCATAATAAAAATGTACAAGCAAACATCAAAGGGTATAAAAACCCACAACAGTCAACTTTTTAAGTAGTAGATGCAGTTTTTGTTTCACACTGTCATGCACCATGACAGTGTGAAATGTCAAATAAAATAGTAAAGTAAAACAGCCAAGGAACAGGGCATTGATCAAATCTGAGACTTTAAAAGGAAATATTTCTTTTGCTGAGCAGAACTTTCTGATTTATAAGGAAACTGAATCAAAAAAAAAATCACCTTAATAATTCAGTGGAATTTGGAAAAAAAAGAGCATCTTCACCTGCTAAGACAAATCAACAGGAATTAATGGCATTCAACAGACATTTGCTTTCAGTTTTCTGAAGAACTGTGTGCAGTCCCAGTGCCTGATAAAGAACTTGACGAAGTCAGGGTGTATAGTGTAAACACCCCAGAGTTCAGTACATATTGAATTGGATAAAAGCCTGTACCTAACTTAACAAAACTGAAACTGCACTTAAGCTTTTCCATTCTGAGAAAAAATCCAGAAATGGCAGAGGTTGCCCAGAGCTGTTGTGCACTCTCTATCCTTGGATGCTTTCAAGACTCAACTGCATAAAACCCTAAGCAACTTGTTCCAGTCTTACAGCTGACCTTTCTTTCAGATGGAGGTTGGATTAGAAACTTCCTGAGGTCCCTTTCTGACCTCTGACTCCCATGTGCATATATATATTACCATTAAATTGCCATTATTTTAACAGCTGCAGTGTGACAGCAGCCATAAGGATTAGCAGGAGAAACCCTACAAATATTTTCATGGAGTTTATTTAAAATATTTTATTGTTAAAAAGCTGTAGCATAGAGCCCCTACTAAATTTGCTGAAGAGTTTATGTGCCTTTGCAGGCCAGAAATGCAGCAGTCTCTGGGTTGTTAACTTAGAATACAGTTTTAGGCTTACTGAATCTACACCACAATAAAACTTTGGTATTTAAAAGAAGTTAAACTCAATATATTCCGAAATAACTCCACATTCTGACAATCTTAAATTATTTATAATGTTACTGTACCAATTTTATATTAAAATTACTTGCTTAATTAGGGAAAAAGAAACCACACTGTTTTTTGAACAAAGACCTTTAACCTGATCATACGTTTAACAACATGAAAAGTCAGCCTTTTAATCAGTGATCTGCAACAGGTCCATCCTTGACTGTGTTTATGGCTCACATGCAATCTGCCAGAAGGGACATTGAACTGGCACCCAATTTTCACAGAGTAAAAAACCAGTGGGAGCCTCTCCAAAAAAATGTATTACTCAAAATATGTTCCATATATAGGAAGAGAATACAACACCTTGATTTGTAGTATTATTTCTATGCCCTTGTGGGCATAGAGGCATGAAGAACAAGTGCTCTGGGTGTTCACCAATGCTAACACCCAAGTTATTACTACCCCTGTGGGTGACTAGAGAAGGACATGACAAATAATTTTCATCAGTTAATATTCATTCCACTATTACATTTGCATTGTTGTTGTTTGATCAGGAGAAAGGGCTTGAAAATGCTGAATGCCCTTTTTTACTGTGTTTTGTCAAAAGCTTTCTGGGGGTTTTGGAGTTTGCTTGGGGTTGTGTTTTGCATTATATGTCTCATATTTCACATACTATCAGTTCATTGGGAGTAAAAAAGTTACCAGTGCAGGACAGACTTCTGACAGCTCAGCAGTTTCACAGACCCGCCAAACCAGGACACCAACTCAGTGACAGGACTGGTCTGTCTTTCCTCCATACTTTTGTTTTTATCTTTATTTTTTAAACTTGTGTAAAGACTGCATTTTTTAACTATTTCCAGGAAATCACTCCCTCTTTGCTGCCCTGGTCCATGCTATCTCTCCACCCATGGCAAATGTCCACATCTCAATTTTCTCATTAATTCCAGTACAAATTATTCAAAAGCTCTGCTACTGCATAATAACATTTTTTTCTATTATTTAATTAAATTCCCAGCTCAAAAAACTTCCTTATGCCTTTTATCTTGAGAGAATACTGGGGATCTTGGAGGCACTTTGCTCATACCCAGCAAGCCTAAATGGTCTACTCAGAGCACCCCACTCTCTCTAGAGCTGTCAGAAGCTCAACACTGCCATGGAATTATACCATAATACAAAATCCCAGAAAGTAACAGTAAAAAAAAAAATTATAATGAGAGAGAAAATTACCTCTGAACAAGTGTGGGAGAAGTACAAAGCCAACTGAAGTTTTGTGCTGGATTCAGAGGGCTTTTGGATCCAGACCTCCAAATAGAAACAATTTTCAGCTTTGCACTGCACCCACTCTGTAGGATGCAAAAAAACCACAGGCATGTTTTTAGTGAAAAATTAAGCAAGGGTTATAACCACCAGCAGCTAAAAACCACGAGAAAAAGAAAAGCAGCCATAGCATAAACTTAGTCTCTCCAGTATAATATCACTACCAGAAATCCCATGGAGGTATAATGATTCCAATAAATTTAAAAAAAATACTTCTAAAGTATGATATTACACTGTTTGAGATGTCTGGAAAGCTGGATACAAAAAAAAAAACCACAGGCATTATTTAGCCAGGATTTCCAAGAGAGAGGGAATGAATGCTTCTTTTTTCAAGAGTGGCAAAGTTGGTGGACCAAGAGCCAAGGAAGTGCAACAGATTGCTTCATCCCCCCCAAACTGGAACCAGCTGAAAAGACCAAGTGCACTAATTATTACCTACAAGGAACGAAAGGGTATTTCCTGGTTTTCCTTTTAGCCCTGAACAATGGCCTTAAGGGGGCTGTCAGTTAAACTGGGGTTTTGCTGACGGCACAGAACAGTGCTGCCTTTGTTCTGGAAGCCAAAAAAAGATTTTACTCTGAATTCCCCTGACATCAAGGAACCATATTAAAGGACACACTGAAACAAGAGTTACTCTGGTTTTATTACTGCTCTGTGTACAGGCATGGATATACACCAGAGCAAATTAAAGTAACCTTGCCTAATGACCAACTTCTGAGTCTTTATCATCCTTACTAATAAATGTATTATAATACATTGATTATAATGTAATAAACTGTAAACTGTTATAAACTACCCTGTTCCCAGAATACTCGTGTCATTCAACAACACTGCATTTACAGCTGCCTCTCTCCGCCTTTTTCTTTCTTTATGTCTGTGATAAATGATGGGACTTTTGTAGGCCAGTTCCTCACGGTTAATTACTAAAAGCACTGTTAATTAACTAGTGGGGTGACCAGTTGAGGTTTGTTAAGTTGTTGCTAGTTAATGGAGGGTGTTTTGAATTAGGTTGTTGTGGGGGGTGGGGGGATAGTTCGATAAGTTATGCGTTCGGTTGTACGGGTAATGCGGGGGTGTGGCTACATCAGAGAAATGACAAGGACTATACCAGAGACTGTTCTGCAGGAGTGACATCATAGATGATATCAAGACCTCCGACAGGGATTGGTAAACCAACTGGCAA
Source organism: Leptocoma aspasia (assembly GCA_013399835.1). NCBI lineage: Eukaryota > Metazoa > Chordata > Aves > Passeriformes > Nectariniidae > Leptocoma > Leptocoma aspasia. The sequence goes on from VXAX01007650.1 coordinate 96,183, forward strand.
ATCAGACGACGCCATCAAGAAATGATTGGCCAGGAATGAACGGACTTAAGAACCAATCAAAACCCCTAGAATGAGCCAATCCTGCAGAGGATTGAAAAATGCACCAATCCCTGAAGGGACTAGGACTATAAAAGACTGTGAAAACCTTGAGCAACATCTTCCTGTGGATACATAGTACCTAAGGGAGCACCCTGTGCATGCATGGGATGTATCTGTGTTACCCTGGCTTGTCCTGTGGGGCTCAGGCTTATCCTGGGTCTCTGTTCTCAGTTTGCCTTTTCTTTAGTGAGCTGAATTAACCTTCCTCAAAGATTTCAGGCTCTGTTTATAACATGTCTGTGGTTGCCTTTCCATTTCTCCACAGCCTGTGATATCCCTCCAAGGAGCAAAACATAACAGTCGTGTATTGCTCAGGAAAACGAATCCAGCTCCTGACTGCCAGCTGTGATACAAGAGCAACTTCACACCTAGTGAGATATTTCACCTGCAAATGCACCCAAACAAAGGGAGGAAAAATAAGAGACAGTAATTCAAAAGAAAAATATCCACATTAAACTGAAAATTGGAAGCATCCTGTGTAGACAGCTCTAACAACACCAAAAACAACAGCAACTGACAGAATGAGAGGACACAGTCTCAAGCGGCATCAAGGAAAATAGAGGCTGGATATTAAGAAGAAGTTTTTCACAGAAAGAGTGATCAAGTACTGGAATGGCCTGCCTGGGGAGGTGGTGGAGTCACCATCCCTGGATGTGTTTAAAAAAAGACTGGATGTGGCACTTGGTGCCATGGTTTAGTTGAGGTGTTAGGGCTGGGTTGCACTTGGTGCTCTTAAAGGTCTCTTCCAACCTAGACATTCTGTGAAAAACAGTACAGCTGAAGGAAAATTAGTGTGGAGAACAAAATGGCTGTGGAATATTAGTATTTCCTGACTGGTTTATATTCTCAAATGTAACACAATGCTGGTTTTATTTTCCTCAGAAGGGTGCCTTCACTATCTTGCTTTTAGACAACCAAGGTTTTTGTACTATTTCTTTTCCAGCTTATTCTTTTTCCTCATGGCACTGTAAGGTCCCTCTAATCCCACACACCTCACCTAGGCTGCTTCCCAGGATCTACACACCTTTCTGGGCAAAGAAACTTCGTTGCTGAAGTGCTGTTTATTGCATATATAAGGTCCTGTTTTACTTTCCTACTTTCTCAGTAGCTATTTAAGGTTAAATATTCTCATAAATATTTAAGAAAATCAAAACTTGCTTCCAACAAGTACAGGATGCTGAATAAAGGCTTAAACTTAAACCACATTTTATTAGATATTATCATACTGCCTTTGGTTCTGCCAAGAAGAAAATGACACCACATGGATTAAAACAATTAGTCTCATGTTAGGAAAAAAATCTGTTTTGCCACCTGCTAATGAGAAGATATTTGAAAAACAAAGACAATTATGAAATCAACAGGTTTTTAAACTTTTTTTTTTGTGCATGAGATTGAACAAAATATAAAGTTTAGGGATTTTATCATAGATTTTTCTGGTTCTAGCATTGGAAGAGAGCTGAGGTGAGGCAGGGAATGAAAGAAGCAGTTATAAAGGTACAAGGCACTAGCTCCAATATTTGAATTAAAGTTTTTCTTGACATAAACCTGAAAGCCCTACAGCAACATTCAGCCTAGAAGAGCCGCTAAATAAAATGCATCTCACAAAAATATGTTTTATATGTAAAATTAAATTAGACAGGCAGTTGGTTTTCAGAAAATGTATGAACTGGTGCACCTGTATTGCCCAGAATTGCCTAATTGATTATGTTGATGAGATCTCACAGGGAAAAAAAAATTCTCAATATATGGATTTTCAGGTTTGTTTGTAGGACCTGTATCTGTAAAAGATGTTGACTATTTAAGTCCCAAAGGGCAATACTAGTAAGCAAAGAAACCCAAAAATTTATTTATTAAATACTCAAAATTTCTTATTGGAGGTATAATCCAGTAAATGTCAAGATTAAGTGAATCCTGCACTTAATTCCTTTTTACTTTCTGAAATGAGTTGAATTTTGATTCTGTACAGAGTTGTACTTCCTACTTAGTAGATATTGCCATAACATTGCATGTGGATCAGAGCAATAAATCTGTAGGGATTATTGATTCAGGAGATTATTTTATCAAAATGTTTCCTCCCTTCAATAGGACATCCAAGTCTCTCATTAAAAATCTCCAGGAGGGTACTGGAAAGAGACAGGCAAGGACTGGGATCTCCTGAGTGCTGAGTATTCATAGAAAGTGCAAATGATGCAACTGGAAAAATGCCTTCTAGGAATTATGTCTACTTAAGATAAATTATGTTTTAAGCCTATGTCAGTACAAAGACACTGCATATATGCAAAATATAAAGAGTTCTCCAGGAACAAGTTAAAGAGCATATAAGTGGTCAGATAAGAGAATTCCTGGGCATTAATGAGACTTTTAGCCAAGTGGAAGGAATAACTCTTAAAATAAAAATTTTCATGGCATGTCAGATGTTTCTACTATGCTATTGTAGAAAGTAAGGTGCAAGAAACCAAATTAGACTTTCTCAGGAGGTTCACATCACTTGTCTGAGAAGCGGCAACTGGTGATGTGTGCAATGTTATTATCTGCAAATATGAAGCTAAAAAGGTTAATTTCAATTCATTATGATTCTAATACTTCAAATACCACATCACTTCCCTATTTGCCAATGGATATTCTTCTATTTTAAATACTACACATTTCTTGCCCATCTGCCAATGGGCCTTGCAGGTGCTCTGGCAGAGAGCAAAGTCTGCAGGTCAGACTAAAGAACAAAAATCCTCAGTTGATTTCACTGGCACCATCAGGATTATCTTATCTCAATAATTAATGTCATTAATTGCAAGAGTATATGCCTGTGATGCACCTCTGTGGAAGATGTTGCTGTTGTATTCACAGGTTTTTCTGGCTGGCACTTCAAGAATAACCATAACCTCAGATTGGGAAAGAGACACTGCAGCTACAATTTATTCTTTACCTGCCTCCAATGAAATGGGAATATTTACAACTCCAAGAACGTGAGGCCAATGACTAAGGAGTTGCTGATGTTTGCTATTGCATAGGGTGAGGGAACATGCAGTGCATGACCGGACTGACAACCAGAGCCAGGTGAAAGTGTGTGGGCTGGTGAGCAAAGATTTCTGTCTTGATTTCAAGAAACCATGCAAAAATAAAACCTGAAAGAATTAGTTTTCAAATCTAACAATTCAATTCTTTCCCAATGCTGCCCTAAGTCACTAGAGTACAAACATCCAAAATCCCTAGTATTCTAATGAAAGATAAGTTGTCTTATATTGCTGTGAGGACACATTCTGCCTTCTTCCAGGAAGCTTGATGGTCTCTATTTAGAGAAATCATCAAACTCAAACAGGAAAAATATGTTCCTGAATCTTTACTCTTTCTTCTAACTAAAACTGGCAGACAGAAATAATGCTCAGGTTGACTTCCTTTTATTCAGTTCAGTTAACAAAACTGTGATATTTTGCAAGTACCTATCACTTTCAGATCAGAGGAAGAAATTTCGCAAAGTATCTTCATTACTCAAGGCTTCAAGAAACAATGATTTAAAATCTTGCATATTTAGGACCTGCTAATAAGGAACATGTCTTCTAAGCTTCTAGGTCATCTGGCTAATTTTGAGAAAGCTAGCCTGAATCCAAAGTCACTATTTGTGACCAATAAGGGATAGGAAAGCGCATAGGAGCTTTCAAAGTTCTAAGAGCTAGTGCAGGTCTCCCCCATGGTAAGGACCTGCACTTCCCATGCCAACTACTAGGATAGAGGCTTTTCCCCATTCAGTTCCTCCCTCTTCCCTTGAGCAGCTCTCCATGACAACAGGCAGTGCCCCAGCAGAACTGATTAAAGACTGGGCACAAAGCTCATTTATAAATTGTGAGTGAATTTACAGCCCAAATACTGCAGAAAGGCACTTTTCCTCTCTTAACAGCACTGTGCTGAAAATATTCAGAGCAGGCTTCTTCCCCAGTAGACACAGAGGCACAGCTCCACCAGAGTTAATGGAGCTGGACTGATTGACACCAGTGGAGAAGCCAGCTCAGGATTTGACTGGTTAATACTAAATAGATTTCATTCAGACTCTAATTTCAGCACTCTGCACCCTCCCTCAGGCACTCATTTGATATCCTGCATGGTTAATTTGTACTCAACAAAAAATATGCATGTTTGCTGTTGCCTCCAGAACTAAAATATTCAGCCTACCCGTGCATGCCGAACTCAGTTTCTCCTGTACACTTTAGAGTCATAAGAATGTGCTGTAACAGGCATACTTGTGCCTTTGGGAATGCACCTGAAAAATTAGAAAAATATTTTCAACTGCTTACTGAGTCTCTAATTGCAGGCCCTGATGTGTTTACTCCCCATGCAATTGCATAGCAATTAAAAGAACCATTTGCACACCTACAAATTCTGAATTTTAGCACATTTGTATTTCAAGAACTCAAATCACACAGGAGCATGGCAAGAAAACTTCTTGCCTAAAGTATTTTTTTCCTAAAATGAGGAATAGGAACTCAAGAAGGGCAAATTCAATAACGGAAAGCCTATGCCTGAAAGGAAAGTGAAAAAAATGGAAAGGTGGAAAAGCTTGTGGAAAAAATCTCTGCCAGCTCCCTGTCAGGAGCAGCAGTGGAGCCTGAGAAACACTGCAGTTTCAAACTACATCATGCTTAACCTGACAGAGCCAGAGGTCCACATACTAATGGGACATGTGGCTCACAATTCAATGAAGAGCAGCACCAGCAATCTCATCAGTGCAAAGGAGCAACAGAAAATACTTTTTACCTTATAAATGGAGCTATCACCTGTGAGAGTGGATTCAACTCTTTTTCTCTTTGCAAAACACTTTGTGCAATCTCACCTCATGAAGTCAGATTTTTTATTACCAAGAGAAGAAAAATATTGGCATACGGTGAGATATGCACTCTCAGATTTTGAGCTGTATAACACAGATATATATGTCCGGATATCTTTTATGATAAGCAGGCTAGGGAAATTATATCAAACCGCTGTCATGGACTTAAATTTAGCAAAGACTTTGCACTGCAAGGCACCAGAATATCTCAGCAAGTCAACAATATTAATATTAATATATTCCACTTTATATTCAAGCCATAGCCTACATAATTTTCACTGTTAAGCAGCCTCACAGAAAGAGCAGTCCAGTCTTGTCAGTACGATCTATATTTTTTAAAGAAAAACAAATATTCTATGACTAATTTCTCTCTCCTGAAATAGCATGGTGATGAAACCTGTGCTTTAATTCCTCTGCAGTTATAACTCTGGCTATAGCCTAGAGTTTAAAGTATTCTTTGCCAGCTATCACAGGCTCTACTGAGCATAGATCTTCCACCAGCAAAGATTTCATGTGAAGTTGAATTTTAAGTACTAGAAGTAGATGTGTTTGGCAAATGTCTTATTAGGCATTCAACAGCTGTTCACACACAGCCTGGAACATAAAAATTCAGCTGATGAAAGCAGTATCTTGACAGATAAAGAAAGAGCATGAGCACACTACCACAACCAATTTTTTTCCAGAGAGAATTCGGAGACAGCAAGTAAAGGAAAGGTATCACCTACAAGCTAAAAGCAAAAAAAAATAGGTAGGATTTAGATCTGTTTCAGAAACAGTGCAGCCTAAAAAGGCACCACCTCTGTGCAAACAGAGTCTGCTCTGGGTCTCATCCAAGGTATGGTAGAACAAAAAACATTTCAATCATTCATTAGAAAAAAACCCCAACCCTAGACTTTTCAGTTTTGTCTTTAGATAACATTTCCTACAATACTTACGGGATTTTTCCTAATGCAGCACAATTTTTGCTTCTCAAAAGCAGAATTTTGCAACAAATTCAGTAGACTTTGTTGAAGTAAAGGGCTTCACTAACAAAAAAACTAAAAAACCAAAATGCTTCTGCTTTTGAGAGTCTATATAATTTCTGATATAGGCTCCAAACCTTTTGGTTCAGTTGAAATAATTAACAGTGACAAAAGTTTTATTTGCACATGAGAAACGTGGATGATGAGGCTGATCCACTTTATTCAACCTCACAGATAAAAACACCAGGTTGAACATTAGATCTGATTTCTACATAACCATGGAACCATGAAGTCAAAAATGTTAAACCCTGCTTAAAAGAAAGAAGGTAGGCCCAGGTTTACAAACCAGAATTTGAGGGTTGCCATGATCAGTTTTAACAGCACAATCATGGAGTGAATTTAGAAGCGTAAAATGTCGTCTTTTACAGAGATATGTACTACAGCACAAAAAAAGAAAATTCATCCTAAATGTAATGACTTCCAGAAAAATCAGACATGCCAAAACAACACAGATCTTGTGTCTGAGTGAGGAGTGCACTGCAAAACCCTTAATATGACAGTAACACACATATTTTTCAATCATGCTACCAAGTCTTGGGCATAATGCCATGGAATGAGATGCTCTGAGGACATAAACAGGTTTACCTCTACATTTTGAGAACTACTCAGTTGTGTGGTATTACTTATGTTTTACTTTCTCAGTGAAAAATGCATGTTCATTTGTTTCTTAAACTAACTCTGACTTTGATGCCTAAGGAAAACAACATAAACAAGTCAAAGTAACATCTCTGAAAACACCAGCCACTGAAGTTCTGTGCAGTAAAAATAAAGCAGATATTTCAAGGCATGGTCTCAGTATACAGCCCTTCAGGCAAGATTGATTTTCTCAGCAGCTTTCCTTTAAAATAAATAAATGTCCAGCAGCATTGCCAGAAGATGAAAAATTCAGGCTGTTTGAGCTGGTGTAAGATGGGAATAATGCACGGCATGGAAAAGAAGCCTTCTGCAAGAACTTCCTAACAGCAGCACTGGTTGGTTTAGAGTAACATAAGGTATTTGTTTGCCTGTGGACATTATGTGAGCCAGTGATTTTTGCTGCTTTTTAAATAAGTTCTGGAGAAGATTTCATTCTTGTTTCAAAAATTTGTACTCTCTGCCCACAGCTGGAATTATGTATTTTCAAAAAAATTAGAAAAAAAAATCCATAATGTACATGAAAGTGTTCAGATGAGGGAACAAACAGCTTTCACTGGAATACCATAGGAAGAAGTGGAGTGCTTCTCATTCTGCTCTATAAACAAACACCTGCTTTATGAACACCTTTGCATCAGCAAAACAATCAAACACCTTTTCCACTATCTCAGACATCAACTGAGAGTAGATGGAGAATGATGGCAAATCAAGAGGAATTCAAAAGTGGCCAAGAGTCCTCAGAGCTGAACCATGGTGCATTGTGGAATCTGACCTAAACAATAAAAACCTGCCAGTGTTTTGGATATTTACATAGGCAGACAGAAAAACCCACCATGAGTAGTAGGTATCTCTGTCTGGCTTCTAAGACTGAGCTCATGCCTTTCATGTATGAAAAATAACTGTGTTTCAGCACTGGCTGTGTTGGTGACCTCCATGAGACTTTTAATCAAATCTTGCATATAGCTGAGGCTTCAGAGATTATTTTATTTCTTCTCAAGAAAGAGCAAGACAGCTCTTGTTTCAATTAATATTTCAATCTCACAGAACACTGCATAATCAAAAAATGAAAGAGGTCCTGATGCCTTGTGAAGGCTGACTGAGAACAGAGACTAGATGGAGCTAAAGAATAAAGTAGGTATTTATTAGGAGGCCTCAATGGATACACCTTGGGCCAGCACAAGAGCCCAGCCAGGGCTGCACCCCAGATGAACCCAAAATGCCCACAAAGTGGACCACTGGTCACAGGGTCTCACACTTCTATGTCACAGGGTCTCACACTTTTATAAGTTTTGGTCCGTTAGTATATTGGAGTTAATTGTCCAATTACAGCTTCAGCCCATGAAGTCCCATCCTTCCTGTTTTCTCTCTCCAGTACACCATTGTTTATGCTCTTGGGCCTGAGATCTGGATCAGCTGTCCTTGGGTCCCCATCTAGAGAAGGAATTGTTTTGTCTACCTATTTTGTGAAGAGAGTTTATTATCCCCTAATATGAAGCCCAGACCCACACACTAAAGCAGAACAGAATCTGAAAAATATAAAAGCTAAAACCTGAGGCATCAGTCCCCATAATTTCAAAAACTGAACTCAGTAATTAGAATAAAGATTAAAAAATATAATGGAATTCTTATGTGGCCATAGCAGTATAAATACACCTCAGGCTACCATAGCAACACTTGATCTTTTATTATTAAATAAAGTATCTTGCAGGCTCATAAAATGCTAGTCAATGCAGACATATTTTGGGCTTCACTCCAATCCTCTGCTGTTCCTCTTCTCTTGAGCTTGTCTTACTGAGACACTAGAGGTCAGCCTCCCAAAGAAAACTAACCACAGCTCAGCTTTAAATCCATGAGGAATTGTGGCACTTGGAATTTAATGCATTCAGAAGTGGCACTGGAGATGCAGGGATCACAGAATCATGGAATACTGCGAGTTAGAAGGAACCCATAAAGATCATGGTCCTGCACAAGACCAGCCCCAAGAATCACATCATGTGCCTGAGAGAATTGTCCAAACACCGCTTAGATTCTGGCAGGCTTGGTGCTTCCCTTTCCTCCACAAAGAACAGAGCAATGCTTTGATTTCTTCCCTTGTTAAGTTTAGCACTGCTGCTTTTACCAAGAAAACATAATTCATGAACAGCCTGATGGCGTTCCTGGTGAAAATGGATGAATTTGGGCACAAAGGGAGAGCAATACATGTCATGTGCTTTAGCTCTTTACACTGTGCCCCAAAACAGACACATACCCAAGCCTTTACTTTACTTTGGATGCATAGGCAACCACACAGATTGAAAACTCGTGCAAGGCACCACTGTAACAAGTTCAGTGCGGGGTCACGGTGTGGCTGGTGTCTGCAGCACTCACCCTGTGAGGACAGACTGAGGCTCCTGGGCTTGTTCAGCTTGAAGAGTTGCGTTCAGAGGAAGAACCATCTCTGAGAATGTTACAAAAAGCACAGAGCCAAGCCCTTCACAGCACTGTGGGGGGATGAGGAACAACAGATATAAATGGAAGCAGGATGGGATACACCTGGACACAGGAAAAGCTTTATTGCATTGGGGCAGTCAAGCAGGGACAGAGGTTGCCCAGGGAAATGCAGCCTCCACTAGTAGACAATTTTAAGGTCCAAATCGATAATTCTCTGAGTAGCCTGACTTCTCTGATCAGCTGACCTTGCTTTTAGCTGGAGTTTGGAGTAAAGAGCTCCTGAGGTCCCTTTTTACCTAAATGGCTTTCAGTGTTTTAATGTATGGATATGCTGTTTAAAAAGTCTGTGAAGGATGTTCTCCTTTTAATCTTTAAGCTTAGCCATGAAATTACATAGAATTTCCCAAATAAGGGGTGCAAAAACTAGATCTCAGTTTCAGTCCTTACTTTATGATTACTGTGTAACACAATCACTCCTATTTCAGGTTGAAAGGCTTTGCACAAAGGCAAAACCTTCTGAGACAGCACTGACCTGTCCTTCTCATCCCAGAGTACAGCCACAGGCACTTTAAGGTGGCAGAAGTCACTTCAGCTCAACATGCAACAGGAGTTCAAGAGTCCACAGCAGCACTACGTGGTACTGACAATTCTGTGTCTCTGAAACTGCTTCTGCAGGCCTGCTAAGGTTTTTCTTCCCAAGGGAAAACATCTCACTTTCTCAAGAGAGATTCTATAAACAATTTCTCTAAGCTGTATTCTTTCTCAAAACAACAGGTGTTGTTTTTCTAATCTGTTGTCACAACAATGGAAAATACTGTTTCTCTCACTTAACCAATGGTAATAGAGAGCTGTTATTGTTAACTAACCAATCATTTTAGTATTAGCGAAACACATTATAAAAGTGTGTTCCATTTTGTATCGAGAGCCTTCTGAGATAAGCAATAAGCTTAAGCCTTCTGTTATCATGGAGCCTTCTCAATAAAGCCTTCTGAACCTTCTGCACTGGAGTCTATGTCCTTGTTCCTATGCAACAGCACTACACAAGGTATCAGGACAGGAGCTGAGGCAAAGCAATAAAAACATTAGAAAATCAATCAGCACAATATTATGGCAGCTACCAGAAGAGAACTGTCTAGACTGAAGGTGGGAAATCTCTGTTGTGACAAAGTCAGTCATTAAGGCATCACGCAGCTAAGTGCAGGGGAAGGACAGCCATGCTAAACCCTGAGATCCCCACTGCCTCCTACCACTTACTAACCAGGCTCACTTTTATTTTTCTCAGTCTAATGGAATCACAACCTGGGGCATTTCCTTTGTTTGCTTATTTTGCTGAATGGCCTTTTCATCTCCAACCATTCCCTTCTCCCTCCTCCTCCACAATTTTTATGCTCAATTAGCTCTCCTTTCTCCATCCTTTCTCTTTAAGCCGGCACCACGGCACTCCTTTAGCCATAACCACTCCCAAATCTCCAGCTCCAGTCGCCTCCTGCAGAGCTAATGACCAGCAGGGACCACGGGAAGCTGCAGGTGACATCCCACATTGCCTGTGAGCTGGAGAGACAAGCAGCAGGTCTGCTGGCAGCAGTGTGACAGAGCCTGCATATCCTCCAGCTGCCAGACAGCCATCACAGCAGCTCCATGTCAGTGGCTGCTTCCCAGCCTAAGGTCTGCATTTTTAGTTTCATGACTCAATAAAAATAAAGGTGGAAGAGAGACAAAAATAGGGATAAGGCTAAATGGAACTATTTTCAGGAGCTGCATGCATCTAAATTAGGACATAAGAGAAAGGATGGAGAATGGGTGAACGATATTTTATCCTCAAATAGCAACAAAGAACATCACTGCAACTTCTAGCCAAAAGTAATGAAAAGTGTTTCTATCCTCTATACGTCATTGGGGGGGGGGGGGGGGGGGAAAAAAAAATCGTGTGGA
>VXAX01007650.1:107122-138656 GCA_013399835.1 Leptocoma aspasia
ACAAATCTGTTGCAGACACAAGAAGATACATCAGCTAAAGAATTAAAGTTGTTTTATAAGAAAACTGTCTTTTTAGAAAGGCAGAAAATCTTTGGGCTTGTTGAGGGGTTTTTTCCTCCTTTTTAGAGCCTTCTTCCCTCATTTTACAAAAGCTTATTATTGAAAATAGGCATTTGGGATCTGTATTGGGGATCAGAGTCATGAAAGCACAGCTTCAGTGAGGCTAAAGTTCCTGAAATCCTCTGCCAAGCCGGATCTTACCGAATCTGTCTGTCACAAGGGACAAAACCAGCAGAACTCTATCTCAGTAAGAAATTGCCTCCATAATCAGTTTCAGCACACACAGTAGGATCATCTAAGAAGGAAGGCTAAGAAACAGCTGTAGAAGTAGAGGAAAAGGAAGACAGGAAAGAGCTACAAAAGACACTTCCTCCCTCCCTGCATAATTTAAGGCATGTATTTATGAAGCACAGTGAAGGTCTAATTATGTTAACTCGCAATGAACACTTAAGTGCAATTAGCCACAATTTCAAGCTGGAGGGAACAATTATTTTTATTGCTGCTAATTTATGTACAGGATGTGGTATAAAATTATTTTTTCCTTAATTCCAATAAAGCAGCCTCAACCACTTCATTGCTTTTCTCTTTTAATATGGCAGGTTTCAGCCCTGCCTTCTCCGCTGCTCATCACAGTCTCATCCCACTTATTTTTTTGCTTTCATTAATTCTTTGGAATTTTCCAGCTGTGTAATTTCTGTCCATTTCACAAATACAGCAAAGTATTAAAGTATTTAAGCATTATCTTAAGGTGTGTAGTCCCACTAACTTCAATGGGTTCCTCAGAGCTGGATTACAAAGAATTTCATTTCAGCAGATATTTTCCTGAAATTTGTATTTTTAACATTTTTTCTTTTTTTCTTTTTTTTTTTCATTTTCACCCTCAGGCATGTAAAAGAAAAAAAAAAAAGCTATCTTTTTTTTTTGTTTCCTTATCTTCCAATTATTTGTGATCTGCCATCCTCCAGCTCTTCCTTCCACTGTCTTCTCCTGACAATCAAAAACCTGGACTAGGGAGTCAGGTCCAGCTTCACAGCTTTGATGACTTCTTGATGACATTCCAAAACATTCTGCCCTGTGATCGTCCTGCTGGATACTATCACCTCCTTATTCCTCTTTGTCTTTGAGGCTGAGTAAGACAGTTTCTAATTCTTGGGAAAATTGATATGAATTTGGCTACCACATAATTCCCTACAGCTGTATTATTGTAACAGAAAATTATAGCCTTTTACCAAACCCAGCACATTCTGAGCATTCAGAATGCAGGCAGCTCTATTCAGGACATTTCAGCTTGGCAATCCTTTCAAAAAGACAAAATTTGCATTTAAAATTGGCCTTTCCTGATTTGTGGCATAATGACAGGCCACAATGGGGGAAGGCTTGCACTCCTCTTGTATTTCATCAAGATTGGATAAACAGAAAGATTACATTGTCCAGAGAGTATTTGTGAGAAATACTGAAATCCACTGGAGCAGTCATAACTCAGACATTGACTTTGTACTCTTGCAAGGCAAAAGGAGCACCAAATTTTTAATATATGCCACAGTCTCTTATGTTACTCTGCTATTCAATTCAATTAAACAACACAAAACCAAAAAACAAGAACAATGTAAACCTCGATGTCTCAATAATTAGGCTCTAATAATTACAGGGTGCAGGGCATTATCCTTCCTTACATTTTCATCTGAAGCACCTGATACAAGCCATTACTGTTGAATATGGACACCAGAGCAAATGGACCACAAGGTCAATCCACTGCAATGATTCCCAATGTCTCCTCCTAGTCACTGCCATGTGCCATCTGCTGCAGCTCCCAGGCGACATCAGGGTCAGAGAAAACGTTCCTCAGAGATGGTTCAGTTCACTCAGTGTAAGAACAACCTACAGGCCTACCTAAGGAGTGCATTTATTTTCAGAGAATAGGACCAACCACTATACAGCCACCCATACTTCAGGACAGACAAAATGCCCTCCCCTGAAAACCAGCTCGATGATTCTCCCCACAGATTAAATGTCACCTTATGTGATAAACCCACAATAAGATACTGTAATGTAGCTTAGTGTAAAACACAAATTTAATATTTTGAGGTTTTTTCCTGCTGCACCTCTTCTACCTTGGCTTACGCTTGTTTGAAGCATTTTTTCAAACAAGTTTCCCCTCCCTACTGATAGCAATGAATAAAAAAACTGCAAAGATCCTGAGAAGAAGTATTTGACATCCTCCATGGCAATATGCAGGTACACTGAAATAGTTCACAGCTATAACCAGGTTGGATGTTTTAACATGACAGACATACAGCAGCTCATCCTCTCCTAAAGCAAGGAAGGGAGAGAAGGAACACCATGTTCTGTGAGCACTTTGTGACATCCCTGATTTATGTAAGACACAAATTAATGATAAAAAGAATATGCAGATTCCCCTCATGGAGTCTCAAGCAGCTACTGTGATATGTCCCTCTTCTTATAGTGCTTTAAAGAAAAACAAAACAAAACAACACTAGTAACTGAAGATGCCATTGGATTTCCCTGCAGTCTCTGAATAATTTTGTGACTTTTTCCTTGACAGGAGATAAAGAAATAATACATACTGTGAGGGCCAAACCTATTTAAAGGAAAGAGGCCTTTTCTGAGAATTCTTTTTTCCATGGATAATTCGGAAACCAGAATCTGTGTATTAAAGTCACCAAATCAATCGACGAAATGAAAGAAAATTAAATTATAAGCCATGCTGCTGTAAGTCCTAAAGTGCAATGCAGCACTCCTTTCATCCTTGCCCTCAAAGCATTAACACCAACATGCACAAAACAACACAAGCAGAAAGACACTTTATACTCTGGCTGTCTGCCTAAATGTTACTGTGCTGAAATACAACTCACAAAACCCTGTATTTACTACTCTCGTCCTGAAGGGAGGGAGAGTCTTCCCCTATTTTGCCGCTTCACACTGCTGGGGGAAGCCATCAACAATTCCTGGGAGAAAGTACTTCTACACAGGTACTGTGGTGCTTCTACATAGGTACCTCATCCTGCAAGGTACAAGGAATTTCCCCAGGATCTGGAGCAAGTTGTTCCTGGCTTCAGCAGTCACAAGACATAGTTGTTTCTGTTTATTGGTAGGGCTTGACATGGCACACCTTCAAAAAGCTTTTGGAAGTTTTTTTCTGAAATGATCAGAACTTCCTCCTCACATCCAGTGCATGTGAGGCTGGGATTTAGGCACTGTGAAGTTTGAGCACTATATTTTCACAGAGGACATGGATTGCTGTTGAACAAATGCCCCATTTTGGCATTCCCATGCTGTGTCTTTATACTTTCATCTATTTTAATTAGGCTGTAAGACCCAGCTGAAAGCTGAGCTCTAAATGAATCACACTTTCCAGGGTAAATCTGGGTTGAAAGATTCCCAGTTACCAGCAGGAAGGCTGGAAGTTGAGTACCAGTGATGGAAATGACTGTGACCCAAATTCTCCCAGATAATTTTGAGCCTCACTCAGATTTTAAGCTTTCCTATTCCCCACCAGCTTTAGCAGATAATTACAAGGCCTTGTTATAGCCACAACTTTTTTTACACTGCTAATCCATAAAACTCTAAAAGGTAGGAATAAAATATTGAATTTTCTTAAAAGTGTTTAACACAAAGAACCTAGTATGTAGTTAATTTAACAATGTCCTTCTAAGTTCCCCTAATAATACCTGACTGAAATTTAACAAAAAAAAAAAATTTAGTCTTTATTAAGGAAACGTCCCTTGGCCTTCACCACAGGATTAGTAAAATTTATCCATCTCCCCAGGATCTGCAGCTCTCTCAGGTACAAAGACCTTTTAACTTGCCAGGGCAGTGAAAAATCTAAACCATTTTCCTAGCAAATGGCCTAAATAATTCTCTTCTGTAAGTTATTAAAGCCTAACAGTCTCTCCTGATTTCATCTGGTCATAATTTTAAAGTGTCTAAAACGTTAATAAATAAGACTTTTCTGATTCCCTCACACAAGAGAGAAGACAATAAGAACGAGGTTGAAGTGTGTGTCAATAGAAGGCATCTAATTATTTTGAAACAACTGATGTTTTTCTTGATGAGAATTTCTGGCTGTGCCCTTTCTCTGAGGAGTTATACAGGAAAAGGAATATAAGTCTTTTTGCTCTAGGATAATCATGCTGTAATAACAGTGGAAAGGGATTGGTTAAAACTTAGGGGAGGTAACTCATTTTAGAGTGTCCACGTCTTCAAGCTGCCTTAAACCAAGACCCAGAAACATTCTTCAGGCTTACCTCTTTCAGATGCATTTTCTGCACCCCAGGAAGACAGAAAACATCTCACACAACCACATTTTATTGGCTTTTCACATCCTCCAAGGTCAGCAAAGCCTTCTCCAAGACCTAAGGCAAAATCATACAGCTCAGTTAAGGGGAAAAAAAATTAATCCAAGATACTGAAAATGGTCCATTTCTATTTATCTATTGAAAAACACAGTAATATTAAACAGGCATAGCATACAGATATTTTGTTTCAGCCATTATTAGAAGTGAAAGTTACAGTGGTTATTTTGTTTCCAAGGACTAGTGATCGGGCTACAGACCAAATTGTCAGACTGCCAGTTTCTTTTGCACGTCACTGGAATGGTGCTTTTTAGAGGCTAAAAAGCGAAATTTACTACTAAATGGACAGAGCCCTGCTAAATTCCAACAGCAAGGAATGCAGCACAAATCCTCAATAAATTGGATTTGGCTAAGTCACAGAGCTGACAGCCTCTGTCTCTCAAGTCACCTTTCAGCAGATCAGCAAACAGGCAATGACAGAGCCCAGCAGCATCCCAGCTCTCCTGTGCCAGAAGGTAAGGAACACCAAGAGGGAAATAAAGCTGTGAAAACATGCCAGGCCAACCTTAGGCACAAGAAATTCAGCTCAGCCTCGTGTGCTTGGCATCAAGGATGTCTTGTTACTCAGTAAATCAGAAACAGCTGCTCACTCCTGATCATGTCGTCTCCACTTGCATGACCAGCAGCTCGTTATCTCCTCCCTACATCAGGAGCAGGCAAACTCATCCTGCATCTTACAAAGTAATCTTAAATCCTACTGAATTAAGCATTAAATCTTATTTATCCTTACTGTGTAACTGTCAGAGGGGTTCCCCTATGTAATGGTCAGCCAGGATCATCTTTCTTGATAAAGAAAGTCATAAATAAAGAAAAGAAAACTTTTCCCTTCAAACTGTGATCGTTTCAGGTGTTATCAGCTGAGAGGATGATGTTAGTTAATTGTTGCAAATTGCACCCAAAGTCAGCATGTATGGATACACTGCACTTGAATCCAGTTGGCCAAGACAGGCTCCCCAGGC
The DNA here is from genome assembly GCA_013399835.1 of Leptocoma aspasia. Classification (NCBI taxonomy): domain Eukaryota; kingdom Metazoa; phylum Chordata; class Aves; order Passeriformes; family Nectariniidae; genus Leptocoma; species Leptocoma aspasia. The sequence continues at coordinate 112,515 of VXAX01007650.1, forward strand.
ATGGCTCCAGGCTCTTTGGGATGGATCTGCCTACCCTGGAGAGAAAGCTCTGGATCAGCACTGGTGCAGAGGAGCATTGCCCTCAAGACAGCAGAAGGAGCCACACTGAACCTTCCAGCTAATGAGTAATTTTCACCTGAATATTGCAGCGTTTCCCATGGCTGTACAGTCTTCTCCACCACCTGCACCAATCCACATCAGTGTTCAGTGCAACAGACACATCTTTGCTTCTTTGGGTTTTCAGATTGACCCCAGAACAGAAGGGAAGAATGTCACAGCACTAATCTAGGCTGCACAGCTCTTCCGCTGCCCATCACCTGCAAATGACAAATACAGAGTACACCTGCCACTGGCGACTGCATGGTCACCACACCGCACCACACAGGGCTTGGAGGCTGTTACCACTCTTTACCATTGCTGAGGTGAATCTTGTGAGTTTGCCATCCTCTGATTTCAGAAAATGCCAAGGTGTCAGCCCTTCACACTGGAATAACTCAGAGGACCCTGCCTGTGGTGGGGTGGGGAACTCTGTCACAAAATGCTTTGCTGGCAGGACTCTGGAGACAGCAACCTCTGATGAAAGGCAGGTTATGAAGAGCATGAGCATAAAAACTAAATCTCCTTCAGGCAAGCTTCAGAAGAGGCCCTTTGCCTCTCAGCTCTAAAAGGACACATTAATTTCACTTCTGATTGAAGACTGATGTTATGCTTTAGTAGCCAGTGATCTCCGAGCAAAATAAAAACTGATTAGAAATCAAAAGCTGGGGACTGCCGTGAAGTTAATGAACTCAATTTATCATAGATCCTGTTACAAGTAAAAATAACAATGTGTCTCATGAAAGTCTGGGATAATGATTTCTCAGGCCCCAGTCAGTGCTTTTCGAGAGAACAGCAAAATTAGTGGCCAAGGAAATGAAATGTGCGCAGTGATTTACATGCAGCCCTGGGTAATATCAGTGAAATTAGTGAAATTAACTCTAGGTATTATTTCTGCTCCTTAGGTAAATTATTTGAAACAAATGTCAGGCAAAACCTGATTTTTGTATTAACTGAAAGAGGCCTTAGTGAGAATGCATTTCCAGGGATGTAAACCTGTGGGGGAAAAAAAACCAAAAAGAATTGCAAAGAAAGATTAATGTATCATGATGGAAAGGTAAGGGAAAAGGTCTAAAGAAGATAACAGTTTTCATCATTAAGAATTTCTTAGAAAATTAACTAGATCATTCACTCAATAGGTTAAAGTGCCTGAAGGAAACAGTGTAATACTGACAGGAGAAAAAATCAGGAAAAAATAAAATACAAATATTGTATTTATAGAAATTACAAAAACCTAAAGGGCTCTAAGTCAGACAAGTGGCTTGCAAGTGCCATAAAAAAAGTGGTTCTGCACTTTTCACTTCCAGGTGGAAGCAGTTGTGAGCAGAGTGTGATCAGTCCATGCAGGGTAGTGGAGACAAACAGGAGTGGGAAACATCCTGAGTTTACGCCTTTCCATTTTCCCATCCCAACATTTTTTTCTTTATCCTCATCCAGCCAAACAATCATCCCACACAAGTTTTCTTTCTAAAGCATGGACAAATAAACCCATCTACTCAAATATCAGTAGCATATCTTCAGCTGTGCATACAACTAAATGTCCTGCATCCAGTTGCTGCATTAAGGCAGAATTATTATATTTCTTAAGAAATTTCATGAACTTCACATTTCAAAAGTGCTGCTCTAATAAAGATAGGAGTGTCCTCCAACTCCTTGAAAAGCATACTTAGGGGTTTTGACATTCAGAGATGCTGAGCATGGACTTAGGCCTTGTGTTAACCAGCTCTGAGAAATTCCTTGGTTTCCAGCATGAACCACAGCAAACAGCACAGAATAAAAAATACTGTGCATGCAAAGGAGCTGACATCACAGGTGAGCAGAATAATGCAGGTTCCCCGTGCTGTGGGAGAAGTGAACAAGAACTGCACTGACATAACCTGTCCTGATTTCACTCTGTATTGTTTCCAACTGGTAACAGGTACTACCAGCAGTGGTGATGGGAAAGCAACACCTCTGGGAGATGCAAACAAAATTAAGGGACTGAAGGGGAAGTCAGACCTTGCTGTTTATTTTACCCCCACTCTTGCCATATCACACACTGCTGTTTTCTTCCTGACATGACATTACCACCAGAAAGCAGGTGGCTGAAAGATCCAGTGAGCATTTTAGGAAAAGAAGCCCAGTATAGGCAATGACAGAGGTAAAACCAGCAGGTGATTCAGAGCTCTCCGTTCTTTATAGAAGAGTCCATTCACAGGAGAGGGCCCTGACATAAAAAAGACTCAGGAAAAGGGGAGGAGTTGGTACTTCCACAGTTTATAGTACACTATAAAAGGCAGGAACCTGCTATTTTTTTGGAGTTTAAAGGTGGGTTGGAAAATAAAAGGTCTTTTTTTTCCGCTTTTTTAACCATCCAGAAAGCAAACTTTACTGAACAAAGACATAAGGACTGCAGTTCAAAGTCATTGCATTTACTCATCCTCCTGCATCCAGCACTGTGCTTAAAGGTTCCTGCTGACACTGACACATCTCCAGCCCAATGATAATTCTGCTGCAATAGTGTCTGGCACCAGCAATCAATCTTCTACCCTTCATCCTCTCACTACCTGTTCCTGTATCTTCCCTTTCCTTCCTTGTGGTCCTGGACTGTGCTTCCTGAACTGAGGCATCTTTTCTGAGGCCCATCACAGATCACCTTTTGCCACAGACAACCCACATGAATATTCCTCTCCCGTGACCCGTTTAGAAAGACTTTCTGATTTTGATGGATCATCGTTTTAAGAGTTTTGTATTATTTAGCTTCTGTCTCCTACAACTTTATCGTTGTCTTTGGAAGTATCCCTTTCCATATCTCTAAGCCTTCCCTTTCTGTCACATATCAGCCTTTTTTTAAAGGCCCCAAAACACTTCTAGCCCAAATCTCATGCTAAAATAGCTGCTATAAATCTACATATCTATGAATACAGACAACATGTGAAAGAAACCACATTGACACAACTTTATTCCTGTTTTGCTGTGGGACAAATAATCACTATGGCAATATTTGCAGCACTGGGGATCTAATTTCCAAGTCAGAAAGACTCCAATTTAGGACTGCAAGAATATGGAATATGCAGTGATTCTGCAGAATTGCAGCTTTGAGCTGCTTCCTGCAGATTGGGCAGAATCACTAATATCCAATGTCATTTGCTGGAAATGTGTGGCAACTCAATCACGGCCCATCTCTAATTATAAAGCTTGTCCTGTCAGAGAGAAGAATATTTGATACACACATCACTATCCCCTCTTACAAAAATTACCCCCTATTCTTTCATGAATGACATGGGAATTTTGCTTCAGCTGACAGACACCATGAAGTACCTCCTATCTCTCTATTGGTGAAAGCACATCCTTCAGGCCACGCTCCAGCTGCCTGTAAAAACAGGCTCTTACTTGTGCAGTGCTTCAGTTCAACTTCCAGTATCAGTGTGTGACTCTACCATAAGGGAATAAATACCTAGTAATTGCTTCTTTTCCCTCTGTCTAGAGCAAAGATTTCAGCTCAGTCATATGATGGAAAACTGTGGACAGCAAAACACCACGCATCTATTACAAATAGATAAAATTCTCTGGATTACAGTTAGTAAATTCCCTTCTACAGGGTGGAAGGTTATCTCCTAGAAAATTTTTATAACCATCCAGATTATCAACATATCCAAGCACACAAGTTTGTTGTGCTAAAGGACCAATTGCCACAACCATTCTGGCAGTGCTCATTTATCAAGGCACTGTGAAAATATTCTCAGTATCTTCATATCCACACCCTTAGGACTCCTAATTTAAAATATTTAACCAGTATGAGATTTTTTTCAACCCTTTTTCAAATGCCATAAGCTTGTTTGGTGCATCTCTAGGTAACTGATTATTCAGGTTAAGAGTCCTTTATGTGGAACTAGGTTATCACCATACGTCATCAAAATAGCAGCACTCCACAGGAATAAGAGCTAAAAAAGATCGAAGTTTGGACTTTTCAGAGCAGGCATTTCTCAGCTTTTAACTCTAGATATGACTCATTGCCAGAAAAGCTGAAATGAGGGAAGTCATGTCCTCTCTGAACATACCTTGTGCCCAGTGTCCAGGGTTTTGAGCCATCTGTAAGGATGCAGCACAGATAACGTCCAAGTGTTCATAAAATCCTTCCTCCACAGCAGGACATTGCCACCATCAGCATGAGAAGAAAAGTGTTTCTGAGAAAAGACAGAAGAATGGGGAGTTAAACCAAGAGAATATCGACAAACCACCAACTCCAAAGAAATGGACGCTAAATGTCTTGCATTTCCCATAAACAGGAAGGAAATAATAACCAGTGTTATTATTTAAAGGAACCAAGGAGAGATTTTAAGATACCCCCACAGTAATGGACAGAGATTATTACTCTGACATTTCGGGTTTTGATACTACAAACATTGTTTGCCTTCCCACATCAAAACACACATTTTTTAATTTCTGACCTTCTTCAGGCCATTTACGGAGCGTGGTTGAACCAACAGCTCTAACCAAGATCTAGATGCACAGCCCCACACTCCTGCCCTTCAGAATTTTCCCATCTGGTCAGGAGATCCTCTGGCCACACTCAAACTGATATTACATCCAGTGCTTCCAAAGGAAACTTACACTTGTGGTCCCAGCCCATCTCTGGCACAGATTAAAGCCTGAACAACTGTTCAACAACTCTGAACATAACAAGAGAATGAATTGGTTGAAAACTTCATGTTATTCTACTCCTAAAGACAAGCACAGAGCAGGGTGCTGCATCATTCCTTGCACACAGAATCCCAGAGCATCAATAGCAGAGGCCACTCCCATGAGAAACTGCAGTTCAGAGGAGATGAGGGCCAGGAAGAACAGCTCAACCAAGCTTTTTCCTCCCCTGAGCACCTTAAAAAAATGTCTTATCACCTCTGCCTGTTAACAAAAATACAGTTAATAGAGAAATGAAAGGCCTGTTGTGCTAAGAGTTCTCACACTTCTGTGCCTCTTGTATTTCTTTTTGAGATGTACTGGTTCATTTGCTAATGTTAAAGGCTGACAAGGGTTCCTAAGTGATGGATAAAGATGTTTTTCCTTTGATAGAAAGACACTTCCATTGAAGCACCATTATTCTCTAAAGGCATTTGTGGTCATGGGGCCTTTTCTATCAGTATGAAAATCCCAGTTGCAAAGATTGCATTTGGGATACTAAATCCTCTCTCTTATGTCTTACTAATTTCAGCCAGTAACAGTCTAGTAAAACAGTATAATAGGATAATAAAAAGACAAGCACATGTACTGTGAAATGAAGCAGAGAAATAGCTCAGAAAGGACTCACCAGATTTTCATTTCACCTTCAGGATGGCTATAAAATATGGAATAAAAAGCATATATGTTCAGTACATCACATTTTAACAGCTCATTTTAAAGATCTCAAATGAAATAGTGTGCCCTGTGACATAGGCTCCAGTGCACAAGAGACAGAATTACAAACAGATTAGCAAGTCTAAGTATTATCTAGACACACAAAGCTGCCACTTCTTCATACAAGCAGACAGTCAAAAGCTGACAAAGTCAGCTTAAAAAAAAATCGAACTCCTGACTATAGGCTAGAAGTTCCTGTCATCCCCACTCCCCAGGGATTGTACTTTAACCTATTCATTCAAAATTATCCAGTTTATCTCAGTCCAATTTTGTATCTAGTGATTATTTAATGTTATTTTTTTCTTTGTTGCTGTTTCATTTTTTTAGTAAATGGTTATTTTTTTCACTTTAATCTATTCATATTTATTTCTCCTTAGTGGAAAGGGATTGGTTAAAACTAAGGGGAGGTGACTGATTTCAGAGTGTACTCCTTAAATTTTCTTAAACTAAGACACTTGCCTTCTAAATACATGTAATATAACTGCTTTCAAAACACAACCACCAGCAATAGGCTGAAAGAAACTGCTCCAGGACCAAATAATTTGTCTTGACATCAAAAGTCTGCATACACATGCATGCTGTTCCAAACTTCTCATTTGTCATTTAGCTGACCTTTTTATTTTGCCATTGGGTTCACTCTCCCTCCCCTTCTTCTTCCTTCCTTTTTGTTTTACCCTGCTCCTGAGCACCCTGAATCCCAATCCCCACCAGCAGCACTATTCTCCATGTAGATATTCATCTTCCTCCTGTTTGCTATTCATTAGCAGCACACAGACCTGTGCCTTTTGACTTCTAAATTTTGGTGATTTTCTTTTTTAAAGCGCTGTTTTGTGAAACACAGAGTCTGGAGTGAAAAGGATTCATCATAGTCATCATTATTCTACATCTATCTACAGTGAACTATCTTTCTCATCTATTATGCTTTAAATGATCTAGAGCCTCCTATCTGCTGTGTTCCTCTTCATTACCTGCTGTTCCTGTGTCATCCATTTCTTACCAGCACTGTCTTTGTTCTCCTTCTTTCATTCTCTGAGCCACATGTCAATGCTGCTCGCCATGATCAAGAGGTTCACAATGAGGAGCCACACAAATGATTTTCTAAGTGTGATGAAGATCACAAAAACGGATTTTACGCTGCACATTTGGATACTGTTGTTACTCAAACTGAAGTAATCACCCTGGCTGCCCCCTTACCTTCCAACTTTTTCTCCAAAAACACTCAGAAAACCACACTGCTAGACTATGAATAATGATAGACGCTTGACTTTCATCCATCCCCACCATCATCTTTCACCTCCGTATTTACTGCTACACACACTTGACTTTGTGACTCTTTTTTAATTCACACATTGCATAGCAGACATACATTAGACTGATACACATCTCTCCATAGCCCTGACACCATCTATTAGCAGTGGCTGAATTACCCTTGTCACATATTTTTTAGCCTTTTAGAAGACGCTGCATATACTGCATTCTTAGACAGCATTCAGCAAAGTTATTGCTGGGGGAAGTGACTGAACTAATCAAGTTATGACCTATTAATTTCTTCTATTTCATAGCAAGGACTTCATGCAGCTGATCAGTCATCAGGTAGCTATAGGTGGCTCTTAGACACCAAGGAGAGCCAACCTGCCTCTCAACAACTCTGGAACAGAAATTTCTACCTCAGGGAGTTGTTGCCAGGATGGAAACATTTCAGTGCTCCCTTTCTACTTTTGTGTACAGCTGTGGATGAAATATATGTGTGAAATACAGCCCAACTCACAAGAGGAAAAGCATCAAAAATATGGCATAGGAAACCCTGTCCTAGACAAAAAACCCCAGCATTTCACTGCCTGTAATACTGGCTTCCGAGTCCATTGTTCCCATTCAGTCATAAACAAGAGACATGAGTATTTTTAATACAGCAAACAAAGACCAATGCTGACTGCTCACATTTCCAGGGAAAGATGCAGCCTAGGTATTATTCCATCTGGATTTGGCAGACTGGAAAGTTTGCCTTCTTTGTTTTACCTGCCTTTGTGTCTTTCACTCTCTGTAGTTTATGACTTCTGAACGTTTCTGAAAATGTAATGCCAGTGACATCAAGAGAGTCTTAATGTCTTATAAAAACCAGAATGATTGTGCTTGAAGAAATTTTCCTGCCCACAGGGAATTAGTTCAGCTGACTGAAATGAAGAATTCTGGACCCAATCCTACCTCACACCCAACCTTCCCAATATTTGCCAGGCAGGTGAAACACTCCTACTGGTGTGACCAGACAGCATTGGTCCAAGGCCTTTTGCTTTGGGGTTACATATAGTGACTTCAGCAGAATTTCCTTGGAAAATCCTCAAGAACTTGTATGGAAATCTGCTTGCTGTCTGCTTTGTTTTTACTGGGAAGAGGGTCAGCACAAAGGGCAGAAATTACACAGCCTCATATTCACTGCAGAGCTACTGCAGGCAAGCAATGAGGATTGCTGGAATCAGCTGGGTAATGGGTTTTACTGAAACCATTCCCACCTTAAAGTTCATGAGGGCAAAAACTGGAGATAAGTTTAATAACGAGCTGAAATGACCCAGGTAAGCAGAAGAGAGAACATTTTTTCTCTCTCCTTTGGAAATTCATAGGACTGACAGGCAATGAATAGAAGTGGGGTGTTTAAAACAAACCATGCACTATAAAATCCAAAACAATACAAAAGATAGAGATTTGTTCCTTAGATGACTTGAGGATTTTTCAGTTGGAGCTGGTTTTTCTCAAAGGGAAAAGGTTGGATGGTTTTAGTTGTTGGGGTTTTTTTGAAGCATTATTATTAAGCAAGAGAGATTGGTGCATATGAGAGTAAATTAGATTGGAAAAGCTTCTCTGAACAGCTCTTGTGTCCCACTTTTAAGGTGACAACCAAAGGTAGCCATGAGTTTATATTAAAGGACATTTTATCAGTTTAGTCTGTTTGTCTCTGTCCAGCTGGGCCTGAATTCAGCCTGGCTCCTCTTAAGTCTAGCTGTAAAAATCCATTTAGAGAAAAAGATTATTTATATATAGCAATTGTCATGCTGTTTCCCAAGCACTTTTCTTACCCTTCAATATCTTCTACTACCTTTTAACTGCACTTCCAAAACTGTCAGTGGATCCACTTTAACATTTCCTACTTGAAGAAACTTCTTACTGTAATGTCAGCACGAGAAACCTGCTATGGAAATGGAAAGGAAAAAAGTTTCTTTTTCTCCTCCTAGAGAATGTAAGGGGTTTTTTTGTTTGGTGTTTTTGGTTTTTTGTGGGGGTTTTTTTGTTTGCTTGTTGGTTTGTTTGTTTGGAGGTGGTCAAACACAGGAACAGTTATCCCAGAGACCTTTTAGAATCTGCATATGTGTTGCTGTTTGAAACTAAGACTCAAAAAAATTGTATTCACCCTAAGGAGTCAGATCTCTTGAATGTCTAACAGCAGTCCTATGGGGGTGGAGGCTCTGGATCTGTAGATTTAACAGCATGAACTCTCCCTGTGCAGGCTCACACAACCACACATCAGAGGTAATAAAGACTTGCTGACTTTAGTACCTTTTGTTCATCTAAGAATCCATAAAGAATATTTGGAGCAATATTTTATCTCAGGAATATTTTATTCACCTCTGACTAGACTTTCTTGGTTTACTGCACGAATACCTCTATAGGCATTTTTCCTGTTGGACAGCATGTTGTCAGGTGAAGGTTGTCTGAGGACAAACCTCAGTGCTCAAAGTTTCTGAGTAGCAATGATATTAAAAATTATCTCCCCCCAAGTATTCAGCTACTTTCATATACATTAACCATGCCATGTAAGCTTCCTTTGATTTAACAAGAAAGGAAAAAGCACAATACACAAGGAGTAATTTCAACAAGGGGCTAGAAATATGAGAAAAAACTGGAACATCTCTCACACAAGGAGAGATTGAGAGAGCTGAGAGTGGTCAGCCTGGAGAAGAGGGAAGCAGGCTCTTGTCAGCGGTGTTCAGTGACAGGACAAGACAAAAGGGACACAAATTAAAAGACATTAAATTCCCCCTAAAATCATGAATCAGCTTCTTACTGGTAGTGGTCAAGCAGTGGAGCAGGTTTCCTAGAGATGCTGTGGAATCTCCTTCCTCAGAGATACTGAAGGCAAAATAAAAAGATCTGTATGACAACATGTAGTAACCAAGAAGATCAAACCCAGTTTTATCTGCCTGTAATGAAAGAGTAATCCCACTTGCAGAGAAGTGTGCAGGGAAGAAGGACAAACAATCCTCACTTATCAGAAACTGTCCATGATAATTCCTCCCCTTACTTTAGTTTTATATTTTACCTTCCTCCTGTGGGTTCAATTCAAGGATGAGGCAACTTGACAGAGCTAAACCAGTGATTTTACTGCGTATTTTTTCACTGTCTGCATCAATGTGTTGTCTGGAGAAGGCTGAGCTAAATGCCTGCAAATTAGACGGAAGGAGACAGGAGAAGCAATGTAGCATTTTATAGCCTGTAATTAATGAGTCACTCAGCTTGTAGACAAACATTTTGAATACTGATAACAGCAGCCATCATTCCTCCACCCATCATTTACACCAGCAACAGTGTGACAGCAGCAAGAGCTCTGCAATCCCCCAAAGCCTGAACTCACAACCTTGCTGAGTCAACTTACAGCTGCTGGAGAGAGAAAAAGAGTCAAAGGGCTCAGCAGGAAGGGATATTGAGGGTTCACCTTAGGCATATTAATTGTTTAAATAGGACACCAAGATTATTCCAGATGATTACAGTAACCCACATTGGAGCTGCTCTTTGTCCTTCATTGCCAGGCCATATCTGAGGGGCCTGATTCAACATGAAACAAATATTTTGTCTGCTGGCAAGCAGTGCTCAAATCCATACAGACTCATGTTCAGCTTTATCTTTTTCCCTATAATCAATGCTACTTCTGTTCTTAATTTACACGCAGAACCTGACACAGGAAAGGAGTCTGATGTGGTTCACAAGCAGCCTTGGTCTGAAGCAGGAGACAAGCACTTGTTTATAATGTTTTAATACCAAGGAGCTGTTTTCCTCCAGGGTAACATTTTGCTGCTCACCCTCCTTCCTCCATGCCACCTTGCAGGAAATCTCTGCTCCTAGTAATGTGACAAACACTTGGCTGTCACCACAGGGGCGTGCTGCACTAATCACCTAATGACAAATTATGCCATTAATATGTAATGGTTACCACTCCCATACAGAAGCTCTATCATCTCCACAGAACTCTCCAGGGCCATTTCCCTGTAAGGTGAGAAATGTCATGTGCTTTACAGGAAGCTCAGCACAAATGTTCTTTGGCACCTGTTTGAAAGACACCTTATTTGACTGTTTTTTTAAAAAGTGCCAGGTGTTGTGAGAAAGCCATAGGCTTGTTTTACAGAACACACCTTTTCAAAGTCTCCTGTCGTATCATAGTCCTCTGATGTATGCAAGGGTGTAAACATTTCTCATGGCAATTAAAAATTATGTCTTACTTGTCTGGTTGACCACTTACCTCTTACCTGAATTACCCACTTCATTAGGTGGAATTACTGCTGATCTGCTCAGCCATGACACCCACTGAGGGCTCAGCATGAAATGCTCATGTCTGGGTGAAGTGTGACCTGGACTTACTACACTTTAAGGTGTAGCTGTCCTGTTGTTTCTCCACTCTTAATTAAATATTAACTTTTCCAGTGATTTTTACATTAGTAACAGATGAGGATGAAATTTTCATATCTAGAAGACCTACCTCTGCGGCAGGATAGAGGAATGGGCTTGGATTAATCCTGTGCATGTGCCTGTTAACAGCCCTCCATATCACAATAGTGGACAAGGTGACAGCATCAGCCATGGGGAGGCAAGAAGTGAGGGTTATATTAAATTAGCAGAAGCCCAAGAAATTAGATTTCTAGACAGGTGCTGGTATATTTGAAACCCAAAGGAATATACATGCAAAACTAATAATTGCATGTTACCCCACTTTTAATCACAAGCTTAATGACACTTTGTGTCTTTCTTTGAGTTCTATTATCAGCAAATTTCATTTTTCTTTTTAATTAGGTTTTTCAAACTCATTGTGGAGTAAAGGGTAAAAATTCAAATTAACCACTTCTTATGAGCTGGCTTTTGGGGGAAAAGTGAAAAAGCCACGGCATATGTATTGATTTTTAAGCTAGTCCTGCAATTTGGCAAAGCCTGAGGTTGGCAGTACCATGCTGATATTGAGTCAATCTGTTTAGTTTCCTTTATTACTCTTTTGGAAGAGGCAAGCAGACCAGGGTTAGATCTTGCATTGACCTATTGTATAGACATTCTCACACTTTTTGCCCAGAAGCAACACTCCTCTTGGACAAGAAGAATTTTTGGCAGCCCAAAATTCCTCCTAAACTGGAAAAAATTGTTCTAGTTTATACTACTGCTTCCCTCATCTGCCTTTAGTGGAACAGAATAGAGTTGCACAAATTTATTGCAGGAATACCACACTACACACACACATTACCTACATTGCACAACCTAGCTGTGAAAACCTCATGTCATTATCACCTCAAGACATTATCAGCTCTTCCAAAGGATTATGCAGCAGGGGGAATAAAGAAAGAAAGAGTCCAATACCCAAGCTTCCAAAGGATCAGATGTCTCTACCCTACTAGAAATAGGCCAAATGCTGCAGATAAAAAAAAAAAAAGAAAACAGGCAGGTGAGACATCATTGCTTTGAGTGGGCAGCTAGTTTGGATATGCTCTTCAAAACCATCCAGCAACAGTAAAAAAGAACATACCAAAATAAATCCATCCATGCTGTTGTGGGCACCAAATAAGCAAAGAATCTTGTTGAAAAATCCGTGAGATCAGTTTTAAATAATTGTGAAGAATTATCTCAGAGCTCCTACACTGCACATATGCATATTTTACATTTTTGTCTGCATTGATGAGCACTAGAAAATTATCATTTTAAAATTGCCTAGAAGATTTTGCAGGGTTTTTTAAATTATTATTTCAGTTTTAAGGAAGGATAGAAGCACAAATACTAAGACACATGATATAATTACCCTATGGATAAGAGTGGTCAGATTTGCTTTGCTAGCTGTGCATGTGCCACTATCTCTTTAATTAAATAGATCAGAATTCCAAGAGGCCTGTACTTCTGGAGTCCAGCCACTGGCAGCACTGGCAAACACCAGACCCTGCTTTGCTCCAGCTGTGCCTGCTCAGTACTAATATCACTCATGGAGCCCCAATGTCATGGCTGGGAAAGCCCTGCAGAGAGGCAGCAGTGGCAGTGTCACCTCAGGCAGCAACACACAAATGCAAGCCGGTCTGGGAGCATTAATAATGCAAGGGAGGCAGAGCACAAGCCTTGGCAGAGCCTCGTGTGTGCATCAGCTGAGGCAAGAGCCAACAGCCTGCGCGGGACTACTGGTACCCTTCCACATTACCCCCAAGGGCTTAATGAATAAAGATAAGCTCCACAAACACTCTCCACCCATTTTTTCCCTCCAACATCATCATACATGCACTTTTAATAAACTTCCTTATCTCTTTTGGTAGCAGTGACCTGAAAGATTAAACAAGCCAAAGCCTGAATAATTTAATCATATCCAAACAAAGAGCTGAGAAAGATGATAAGGGAATGCTTAGCTGACAGTGGTGGATGAACTAAAACTTATCTTTAGCTGACAATGTGGTCAGTGTGTGATGCCAGCATCACTTAAATTGAATCAGGTAAACAACAAACAAGTTACCTTGACATTTCTCACTGTCGTTTGGTGATTTCAAGTTAAATGTCTGCAGCAATGGGAGACACAAAAAATAAAAAAAAAAAGAGGAAAATATTTAAACATGTTATGGTTTTGTACTATGAGGTTCAGGTTTTGAAAAAAACAGTGGATTTTGGTATTGCACTAAATGTAAAGTCCAAAGATTTTTTCCATTTTGGTTTTGGGACTTGTGAATAATTTCTATTTGACCTTCATGCTACAGCAAGATAAGATCCCATTGTACTTCAGAAAAGAAAATTAAGAGATGCTATGCTTTTCTACAGAGTTACCACCCTTAGGTGTAAGTCTTTGATAGTCTTACTTACTTAGCTGCTCAGATTTCACAAATCCTGCTAAAATTAATGCAGCCTAAAAGTGTTTGGTGTCACTGGGCACTAATCACTGAGCAGTGGAGGCTCATACTGCAGAGTTCCACCTCTGTACCAAAACCAAGCTGTCACCTTGAATGGCATTGTTGTGCCAGCAAAGCCTTCTTAATGTGCAAAGCAGCTACATGAAGAAACAGGAGATTCCACTTTTTGTTTAAAAAATGCTGTATTCTTAACTCTACCATCTGACATGCCCTGGCTAAGGTTCAAGTTAAATTTGAGGTAGAGGTACTTACAAAACCAATGTGGCATGTAGACTTTTATTGGCATGAAGAAATTGCTGTTCAAATCATGGAGAATCTGTCTGTAAAGGATTTTTGAGACTTGCTTCTCCACTTCTTTGGCGATTCAGGATATCCTGATCCTTACTTGTTCTCTGAGCCACCTTTTATTAAAAGCACCAATGGCTTTTAACTCTCTGAAAGCTAAAGAAGGGTTTTAAAACCAGGTCAGTTACTGAGAAGTGTCACTTTGGCAGCTTTTGAAAAAAAATGTGTCTTAGAAAGGAAGAAAGGAATCATTAGAAAATAGATGAGGACTTCTAAGAAAAGCAAGCATTAAATTCTCAACAGCAGCAGAGAATTCAAAGCAAGTAGAAGAGCAAAATAAACCCCCTAGGAAAAGAAACACTGTTATAAATTCTAGAAAGAACACTGGACTTTTCAGGTAGCGCTGGGGAACTGCTGGAATTAAAAGAGAAAATTCCTGGAAAGCACAGTAGGGAATTCCTTGAAAGCACACTAGAGAATTCCCTGAAAGCAGAGAGGAATTCCCAGGTATGAGACTGAATTTATCACAAAGAGAAGGCTTCCTAGAAGACAAGGGAGAGTTATTAACAGAGCAAGTGACAGAAAGCAACTGCGGGATTTCCTGCAAAGATATGGAGGGAATCTGGAAAGACAAACAGGGAAAATTAATATTTCTTCAAAAAGGACCATCCCTGGAAAAGCAAGGACAAACCACTAGAAAGCAAATAAGGCATTTCTACAAAGCAAATTAGAAACTCCTCTTAGAAATTTCAGAGGACTCCCTTATACATCAGCAGTCCTAGAAAGCAATGAGAAATTGCTGGAAAGCAGAGCAGAAATGCACAGGCAGCAGGATGGGAACATTCCTAGAAAATGGATAGGGAAAGAAGACATGGGGGTTTCCCAGAGACGTGAGGGGGAAGTGTAATCAATCTTGAAAGTTCCAGTGGTTAGCTGTCTTAGAGATTAAACTGGTATGACCTTAGAAAATGTGGACAATTATTACAGATGCATCCCAGGAATCCTACACAACATAAAATATTCCTGGAAAGCATCAAGGAGCAGTGCTAAAAAGCAGAATTTCTAGAAAGAGAAACGAATGGGTTCTTACAAATTGTGGAAAATTCCAAGAAATCGGAAAGCAAGGGGAGAAGCCTAGAAAGTAAAACCAGATGGAGTCCTAGAAAGTATTAAAGGGTGAGCCCTAAAAACCCCCATAAGGTTCCTAGAAAGCAAATTGGTGAGGATTTGAAGAATGGGAAGGGTTGCGGTCCTAAAAAGATCAAAATAAGGAAAAGCTTCCTGTCATGCATTATGAAGGGAAACATTAAAATAAATAAAATAAATATTATGAGGAAACCGTCCTTGATTTTGAAGAAGAAGCAACATTCCAGACTCAGGACAAGACTTTTTCCACACTGTATGTGCCTCTCAGCTGCAGGCATGCAACAAAGACACTTCTAAATAAAGCATTTCAAAAAAGAATCAACAGAAAAACATCTCCAGCTAAACCCCTAAATGTTTGACCAGTAAAAATCACTGAGCCTTGGAGAAGTCAAGAGTTGGACAGAAAGTTGACAGAACTTGAATCCAACTCTAAAGATAAAAAGGAAGTAAAGCAGAGCAAGCTTTGAGAAGTTCACCACGTGACATTTTACCTGCACCAACAATTTCCTCTTGAACAATTGTTGGGCTTATCTCCAGACAATGGCAGTGCATGTGTGTAAACCCCAGGGAAATTGAAAAACAACGGATTTTTATAGCAAAGTCAAATTTATACACAAAGGGTCACCATGTTATCTTACAAGACTTATCTGTATGCCTGTGGGGGATAACTCAGCAGCCCTCTGTGTTAACATGTGGGGTAATTTCTTCTTAGAGCCTTATTCCTGTATTAATCTGTATATTTTATGTAAACTACTACTCCAAGCTGCAACAGAGAAAAGCAGTTACTGCCACTTTTATCTTTAAATGGAAAACAGATAAGAGGAAAATATGTGGTTCCTCACTGTCTAGGGGGAAGTTACTAATCAGGTTTTTGGTTCCCTGAGCCACAAGCTAAACCTTTGCTGGAAATATGGCAATGTCTGTCATTGCCAAAGTATCACAAGGTTTTGCTGCTGGTCTAGTAGGCTGATCCACCCCCCTCATGGACATCAATTACAGATTTGCCACAAAACCTCCAGGAGAGCAGGATTAAGGGCCCATTTTCTGTTTCATTACCTGCCTTTGCTCTTATTTACATAGTGGCTGGCTTCTTTCCAAAGGAAATAACCTCTTGTGAGCCAGGATTTGACTCTCCCATCTTCCCCCTCCTGCACTTCCCTTTTATTTCAGGAATTACTGGATTGCTTTATATTCGAGTGAGGCTCCATATAAATGGCATATGTTTATTCATGACCATACCCTATCAATCTTTCACACATGGTGACAAGGCAAAACCACACATTTTTGAGCTCACCTGAATGCTCCTTGCTCAGGTGGCACATAGGGAATGAGTCACAGCCTCCGCTACCAGGAGGACATCAGCCATGGAAACCTCCAAAATTGCCTCATTTTCATTCCCATTTTAGGTGTGAAGCATTAGAAAGCAAAATGGCTTGCAAACAAGGATAGCTTCAGATGGGATTTAGCAAATAGATAGGGTGTCACAGCATAGTGTCTTTTTAACCACAGCAGCTTGGGAAATGCAGGTAAACTATCTTAAAGTGAGGTTGGTGCCCATGAATGTGAAATAACTGAGGCTACCTCAGGCAGAACAGGAATCCCAAATAAGCTGCATTCAGTATTGAGTGAAGAGAGACAATGCTGCTCCACAGAATTCTGGTCAGCATTTTAAAAAAAGCACTGGCTGCAAACAGGTGACTGGGCAGTTGCACCATTTACAGCACCTCTAAAATTCCAAATAGAAATGAAAACGCTGTATCTCATGCTAAACATAAAACATGAGCAGGCAAAAAGTGGATTCATCTCCTTTGGCAAACACTGGGCATTAAGATTAGTCTTGAACACCTGCTCCCAGTCCTGCCATCCCTCATCCCTGGCTACAGCTCAGTAAGTGATGTTATCTCATCGAAATTCCCACTTGCTCAGGCCAGCTGCCAGTGTGCAGAGAGCCCAACCCCTGCCAGAACCACCCTGCCTGGGAGCTGTTCATCCAGGAACATCCCTGTACCCCATCCCACGCAGTCCCTTTGATCCTTAACCTGGTGGAGGGCTGGGTGCTAGGGATCTGAAATAAAGCTGCTGCTAAAATAATCCCACGGAACAGAGGGGAGGGGGTCCTTACCTGGGGGACGCTCCTACAGTGACATTTGCAAGGGATAAGAACACAGCACCCACATAATCCCAACCCCATGTACAATTGTCAGAGTACACACAGCCCCAAGGCACACAGGGACCAGCCCAGCCCTAACTGAAAGGATGCACAGGAGTTCACATAAAGGACATGGGATCCTGCCTTCAATCCATATTTCAAACTCCAGCTGGGCTCCTATTCCAACACGCATCCTCTGTTCCTGTTTCCATCCCCTCTCTGTCTCTTGAAAACATATTTTAGAGGTTTAATTCAGATGTAATACAAAAAAAAATTTGTCCGAAAACAACTATGCAGAAACAGAGAAGCAAGTTCCACTTTCAGGCATTAAGACACTTGCATGAACTAGTGGAAAACATACTTTTTTGACTCAAATAATATTTAATTGAAAGACAGAATTGCAAGGTTTAGTATTTGAAAGGGTTTTTAATTGGGTTTTGGGATGTTTGTTGGGGTTTTTTTGTTGCTGCTGCTGCTTCCTCTGGTCAATTCCCATTGTTGCTGCTTCCCCCTGAGGCAACTCAAATGCCATGAGATAAAGGCTCCTAATTAAAATACACAGCCAAAGACCTAGATCAAGAAATAGGATTGATTTCTTTATTCACCACCTGCAGCCATGGAAATGAATGGTAGAATGGTTTGGGTTGGGAGGGACCTTAAAGCTTTTTTTGCACCCTTCTTTTATGTAGCTGTTAGAAATAATATCAGAGAAAAATATCAGTAATTTCCAACAAAAGTTTGACTCACTTTAGCTAATGGCAGTACCATGGGCATGTTGGAACTAGATGATCTTCCAGGTCCCCTTCCAAGCCAAACTATTCTCTGTTTCTATGAATAATGAAGCCATTCAATGAAACATAAAACCAACCTGTTTTGTAAAAATTAGAAAAGTAAATTACTAGAAGCTTTTATTTTTAGTGTCTTGCAGACTTCTATGAATTATCCCAAAAGCCTCCAAATAACTGAGCAGAAAATGTCTTTGGTCAGCATTTTTCTTTATGACCAATTCATGCCAAATGTTTAACTGAAAAATGCAGGGTACAGAAGCTTTTCATGGATACTGCTCTGGAGGCTGTGCTCCATGCAAACAACAGTTATAAGGAATCAGAGGAGGGGAAGTGTTCAGCAGAGTACAATGCTGAGCAAATTATTCTGTCTGCTTTTCTAGCATCAGAGGTTCTTTGAAAATATCAGATATATGCAATCTGTGTGTCTGAAGGAGAGGAATAGCAGTTTGAGAGTCAAGAAATTGCTCCCAAACTAATGGCCCAGTAAGATAAAATAATTGCTCAAACATAATAAAACAAGAAAGTGGAATACTAATGACTGTCTAAGAGCTACAGCCTTCTAGGTAAGCCTGTGAGTGGTTTACTTTGTTTTTTATGCTTATATGACCAAAAAAAAACCCAAATCTTTTAATATTTAAATAGACAAAGAAAAGCAGAATTTTACTCTTTTCTTTCATACACTCTTTTTCAGTAATGCATGACAAATTAGGCTGTTGAGCATAAAAGCCCTCTGTTTACAGGAAGAAATCTCTGCCTCTGTCATACAAGCAGCTTTTCACAACAGAAGAGCATCCTCCATATCCTCCATGCACCTGGAGATACAGCAAGGAGATTATGTTTCTCTTTTTGCCTTGCTCAGGTAGATTCAAGCCTTAAATCTGCTAAAAGAAAATAATTAAATGCACGCTCCACTGATAAGTCTGTTGCACTGTCAGGCAGCAGCTGGGAGAGTTAACCTCAATCTGAAGTCACCTTTAGCTCTTTGACAGAGAGGGGACACAGGCAAGAAGGTCACCACAAACACCACAAACACCACAAACATAACCTGCAGAAGTGTTAGCTAGGCGTTACAGCGTTTTTGAGTTACAAGGGTTTGCAGTAAGCCCAACAGTGCTCCATGGTGTCACTTAAAATTCCTTCCCCTGCAGATACTCCAGGCTCCATTGTTTTCTGTTAGCAGCTCTTTTCTCTTGCTTTCTTTTGCCAGTACAGATGAAGGCCAGAGGAGAGCAATTCAGCACCAGGTGACCAGAAGTTCAGAGCTCACCTCACTACACAGATGTAATCAAGGCATCAAACCTCAAGGACAGCACCCACTTCCCCCTTGTAATATGTGCCAGACCCCAAAAATCAAACCAGACGCTGAGCTACTCCCTTCCAAACACATTTTATTTGCCATGAAGTCTATTTCAAGCAAGACTGTGTGTCACCTGTCAGGGTAAATGCAGATGAGACTTCCCAGATTTCAAATTCAAGTGGGTGCATATTTCCCAAGCAGGGAGCTATAAATGTAGTTTTGTGTAGTTTTTGTAGGGTTTTTTGGGGCATTTCCCAGCCCAAACGCCATGGGTTTAACATGATGCACAATCTCATCAGGGCACCAGAGGTACCCAGGCTTGTCAGGTAGCTTCCAAGGTGTAGGCATCCATATAAATCTGTGCACTTGCTATCTAAAGTTCACACAGCAGCATCCTACCAAGGATGACAAGCAAGTAAATCCTTCATCTCCCTGTCCCTTTCCTCTTCTTCCCTGTTACTAGCAGCTCTGGTCTGCCACTTCCTATAAAAGGTTTCTACTCCTTGTAACTGCTGTGTGAGAGGGAGGCTCAGATCTCTGAGCTCTCAGAAGGGAAAAGAGACTGAAAAAGCAGCTGGTTTAGAGAGCAGAGGCCCTCCAGCATGGGAGCTCACAGCAGGCAGAGATTTGCCTTATCAGCTCCCTGCCATGGTTTGCCCTCTCTCAGCACCTCACACAAACTGAGCTCAGCAAGCCTGTGCTTCCCATCTCCCAGCCCAGAAGCCTTCTCCATAGAAAACAAGTCAAGGGAGTGATAAAAAACAGCACGGGGAAAAAAAATACAACTGCAACAACAACAAACAAAACAAGACAAAAAAAACAAACCAAAACCACACTTTTCAAGACTGACCTAAATGAGATGAAGCATTAGGTCAGATCACAGATTCCAAGGATGTTTTTTGCCGCCACAGAAGGTCTAATATCTTAGCAAAGTATCAGTGAAAGCAGACACAGCACCAGCAGGCCTTTGTTTTTCTTCCCCCGTGAGGGTTTTTTTTATTACCAGACTGCAGCTAAGGTTCCCAGATGACAGAAACCCCCATCTCCACGTGCTGTGCAATGCCCTGAAGGTGTCACACCTTCACTTTGAATGAGCACCTTGCAACCAGGGGCTCTTACCTGCCTCAGAGGTCTTCAGGAGAGGCATTACATTCAAGCAGATTCTGTTTAGAAGCAGGCAATATCCCTGGAAGCTGGTATTGTGAATATTACTTAGAAATTCACACCATTTATCTACTTGTTCCTCTGTGACAGGAGACCTAAGAGCAACTCAAATATTGATCTGGCGGGGACAGAGATATGTCATCTTATTTAACACCCTCACAATCCTTTCCTCGAGGGGCTGGAGGAAAAAAATTTTGCAGACTTGGACAATCTAATTTTGAAGATTACCTGAATTATGCTTTAATTATCCTGCATTTAATCACACTAAAATATTGAAATGGCTTTATTTCTGAGCACATTTCTCCCATCAGTTTCCTCACATAAATTAGTTTTAAAAATCCAATTCAGAACAGTTTCACTTGGCTTTCAGGAGGGGCAGTAAAGCAAAGCATGAGATATACCTAGGGCAATATGCATACATTCTTAAGATAACATCCTCTGTGCTAAAGAAACATTCAATCTATTTCTTTGTATGCAAAGAGATTGATTTATTACCTGACTTCTTTGAAGAACCAAAGATAATCAACAGTATTATACAAATGACAAGCTTAGTTACTAATCAGAGGTGGTGTAAGAACAGATAAAACTGCAGTTAGAAGCCCAGGTTAAGGTCAAAGAAAACTTATAATTAAATAAATTATAAATTTCACGCATGACAATATTTAGCTCCATTTGGGATTTGATAGTTTCTGCTTTAAATGTAGATAAACTTTACTAAGTTAATATAATTAAAAATACAGCGCTGTCAACATCTATGCTATTAGCAAGACCAGATTTATAAATTAAGTCTGAAGCAGAACAAGACTGAAATCCAGGACATTTCCATCTTCATGTTTGTTTCTACCTAATCTGATTTACAAGATGCTGTGAGGCCTAATATCCAATATGAGATGAAACAGAAAGATTAAGTAGCATGTAAAACAGGCTTTAGAGTCCTCCATGATAGATATCATTAAAGAACTAAACATAGATATTGGTGTTAAGTTATAAAAAAGAGGCAAAAATAATCAAGTTCTCTTTTTTAAAAGGTACCAATTAAAAACATTTTATTGGCACTGGTATTTAGGAACACTAGGATAGGAAAACCCCACTCTAACACAAAGCTTGGGGAAAATCACAAAGTCAGCATCTTTGTGCCTTCTTACTCATAGAAAACAACTCCTGAGCCTGGGGCGTGCTCAGCTAAGGGTGACATGGCCCCAAGAGGCCCTGGAGAGCACTACAAAGTTGGGACAGTGACAGTGCCCCAAAAAACAGTGCACCCCCTTCCCTCAGCCCTCTTCTTGCCCAACACATTGAATTCCTTCACCCAGGGGAGAAAGGAGAGAGCTTGGCTTAGCCTGAGGAATAGAAGGGAGCTAATTTGCTCTGCTAATAAACCAGTCTTATCAAGCTGGTGTCAAACCCTGGGTACCAGCCTCCCATTGCCTGGAAATCCCTCCAGCAGGACCCATGCAGCTGGGAAATGGCTACCCATTGCTTTCACCCCACCCAAAGTGATCCTTGATGGCCCCATTAGCATTTTTCTAAAGTGTAGGGAAAGTGGAGTTCTGCAGTTTAAAAAAAATTTCATTGAGAGTCTGAAGGGTTTAAGGGGAGCTTTGGTGGGTGTTATTAGGGAAAGCTTAACTCACAGGAGCTGAAGGGCACCCCTGGGTGTAGTCTGGCTTAACTGGAAATATAAAAAAGGAAAGATTTTTATTAAATAAAAAATTGATGATATGTGGATATTTTCAGTCAGCTGGAGAAAGGATAGACATAACAGTTAAGCTTCGAAGAAGAAGGAATTCTAAACAATTGCCATTGTTTTGGGACAATGTCCTTGAATTGCGTTAATCCTAAGCTCACCAATGGAGTCAGATGTATTACCATAAAACCAATCAGGTTAAACCTTAGCGAACTATGTTATAAAAAGTCTGAAATGTTTACAATAAACACTCTTTCGCTTTTCACCTTCTGAGAGGAGTTCCGTGTCATTTCTGCAACTCAACAGTGATGATGATAAGTAGCAGGTTGATCCTGGTGTCTGAGTGTACATCCAACAAAGAGGGTCCTTTAGCCTGCTGTTTTTGCTGCAAAGACCCTGGATGAAAAGGCTATTGCTTGGTGTCTCCAGCAGTATTATTTGGGCCACAGAGTTAAAAGAAATAGGGCCTTTCAGCTTGTCTGAAGTACTAGACACAGGACAGTGCCCTTATTTCCCCTTTATTTCCCAGTCTGGAGTACTGATTTTATAAAATGCCACTCAGCTCCAGAGGCACAGCATAAACATCCAGACAGTCACACTCCAGACTATGGGGACAAGAAATGTGAGGCTTTAAACCAAGAATTACAGGAGCTATTTGAAAGAAGCTGTTCCCAGTCTGCCTCAGAGCTGGGGTTTGCAGGGAGCTGAAGCCATGTCAGTACCATGGAATTACACCTTTGGCTCCTGCCCCTCAGCTGGAGCAGCACTGGCTCCACATTCACTGTGTGCTCTGCCCCTCATTGAGGCTGAGGTCCAGATATATCCCCAACCTCACAGCTCAGTGCAGCAAGTGCCTCATTGCCCCAGCACATGCCATGGCATGCCATCCCCTCTGCTGAGGCTCAGAAGGCTATGGAACTATTTTATTATTATTATGGAACTATTATTACTATTTTTATGGAACTATTTTAGTGGCCATTTAGTGCAGTACTTTACAGGTCAGTCAAGGTAAGGAACAGTTTTGTTTTCTCCTGAGCCAAAGAGTTCTCAGGGGGTTTCAGGGTGAGATTTGTCCCATTGTTTAGCTGACACTGGCTTAAATTTGGCTCTTTTCCTGGGGGTTGGGGGTCTCTTACTCATGCTGAAAACACCACACAGAAATTCTCAGCAGCAAGCATAAAGTCAGGCTGATCATGCCAAAGATGTTCTAAACGCTCAGAGCAGTGTGGGGCAGCTCAGGGTTCCTCTGTTGGTGAGAGCTGCCATCACCTCCAGTACAAGAACAGCCCTCACAGCACTGTGCTCTGGGAAGCAGAGTGCCAGGCACGGTGCTGACAACAAGAAGGCTCATTAAGAGGCAGCTCTGACAGTTGTTTTTAAGGTAATTACATCCTGAAAGAGAACACACGTTTGCAGATGGCTGGATATTGACACAGCCCTAAGCAGGAACAAGATCTACTGTGATTTGTCTGATCATGTCAACGGAGGGAATAAGCAAAGATATGACTGCTTAATATGGTAGAAATTAGTACCTACTAATTATGGTAGATAAACACCTGGTGAATCCCTACCTGCCATCACCTGCTAATGCTGCATGTTTTAGCTGTAGGCTGACTGTACCTTTTCCTTTCGAACTAAATTCCCCTCTTTGCAAATGGAGCAGTGGAGCATTTCCTTTTCATCCCTCACATGCACACAACACTTGAAAAGCAATAAATCATAACAAAGCAGTCGTTCAAAGGAAGTGTTCTATGGCACTGCATACCAGCCCTCATTCCAGTTCCATCACAATCACTCCAAAAACCAACAAAGAGAGGAATAGATGAAGAAAGAAATGAAACAAATGGGACTATCTGAGAGGGACAAGGACAAGCAAGCTCTGAAATTAGTAGCTGGGTGAAGAAGGAACCTCAAGGAACTTGGACTAGATGCAAACATTTCTGTTCAATCACAAATTGCTAAGCTGTTCCCAGACAACTCACAAAACCAGGACAAAACTGAAACTTTACAAACTTCTCTGGAAGGAAAAATAATGCCTTTTTGGATGGATGAGAGGAATGAACAGCCAGGGGTGGGACAAGCTGAAGGACACCACAGACTGGGACTATTGTTGAGTCCCTCATTCTCCAATTCCCTGGCATAAAAATATGGCACTAAATAAATAAATAAATAAATAAAACAAGAAAGTGAGTTTCTCCATTATTCCCCACCTCTTCCTGACCTGTAATTAATAACTACTAAGCTATATTCATGAATGGCTTGTCAAAATTTTCTTGCGAGACAAATGGCTCTAGTGAGTTTCCACTGCCAAGAATATTTATTGGATATGAAACAGACAACAGCCAAAAAACCTCTCACACTCCCGACTCCAAGGTGCATCCAAGGACCATCAGTAGGAAATGTGCAAAATAACCCAGAATTGTTAACCAGAGAGTGTAATTGCAAACAAATCAAAGAACCAGTATAAAATACACCCACTGTCATTATTAGCCAAATTAACACTTCTGAACTCAATACACCCTAATTTTTCCACCTGACTTCAAACACCTTCCTTCACCCTACTCAAGTGCTGTTTCTTTCAAACAGCTTCACACTGAATCTCTTTTTCTTCCTGGTCCCAGCACCTACCTTGCTGATACTCCTGATACCAGCCAGGGAGTTTGGTGGCTGCAGCCAGCAGCTGACCCACAGGGGCTGGGCAAGGTGGTACCTGGGAGTTGGGCAGTATGAGATCCCTGCTCTCTGTGTACCACACAGGGAGAAAGAGCCTGTGTCTGTTTAGGCCTGTTTAAATTGTCTTTCCCTAAATGCAATCAGAAAATCAATCACAATTAATTGACTTAATGAAAACATTTCCCTACACACATGCACAGACACACAGAGCATAATTAAACAGTGTCAGAGCCCTGAGTGCACTCAAAGGCTCTCAATCACCCTGACCATCCTCACCTGGGACCCCCAGCCAAACATTTGGCCACAGTGCAACTCTGGATAAATTTGGGCTGCACTCCCACTCCCCACCTGAGCTGTGTAATTGTTTTCATCCCTGTCCCCTAGCACAGACTCTGGACCTACCTTGTAGTCATCCATCTCCCCATCCCCACCCTGCTGCTCCTCTCCCCTCTCCTGCTGCTGATGGCCTGGATGGCCCCCAGTGCAGTTCCTCTTTGTCTCTGAGCTGCTGGACCCTGTTACCAGCTCCCTACTTCCCCCAAACATTGTTTGGGGAGAGTAGGGAGAGGGGCGGCTCTCTGGGGTCTCCCTTGGCTCCCAGCTCACCCCTCTGCTTAGGAAGGAACTCCCTCACAGGCAAGGCCAGAGGAGTACCTCAAAGTCAGCAGTGAACTTCCCAGAAAATTGTATTCCCCTTACGGAAGAAAACATCCCCGGATTTTACAGCTCCTACAGAGATTATAATCCCCTCCTCTAGAGGTCTTAGTTCAACCCTTGTGATTATTCAGGTATACTGCACTTAAACCTAAACCTAATTTCAGGAAGTAAATTAATCTGACCTTTGAAAAAGATAGAAACTCCTTTTGTCTCCAACAGGATGTAACTAGATGCTTAAACAGCACAAGCATGACACATAATCTGCATTTCACTGCAGAGAAGCAATTTGTATATAGACCAGCAGGCAGCAGTACCAGGAGTGTGATAAAAATTATCCTTCCCCAAGTTTAAATAAAAAAAGAATTCAGTTCAGTTACCTTTGCCTGCACTTAGCCATAATTTTTTTGCATGTATCATTAGGAAAAGTGAGAAGGAGACTAACTGGAAAATCCAGTGGAAAAATATTGTCCCAAGGAAGTGTTATGAATAAGAATAAGGGTCACTCACCACAGTTCTAGTTTTTTCCAAGTTTAAAGTTGCTGTTTAAAAATGTATTGATCTTGTTTGAGTGTATTATCCAAGTTACCCCCCCCTTTTTTTGTAACCCCCCCGTTCACCCCCTTCCCTTTGTTAAGTGCCATGTGGGCTCTCCCGTGCCGCGCACGGGTGCAGGGCTCCACCGCACCCCACACACGGGGCTGTCCGGG
>VXAX01007650.1:147379-258459 GCA_013399835.1 Leptocoma aspasia
GGCGGCGGGGGGGGAAGGATGGTGGTGGACATACCCAACATATCAACAAAGTCAGCAAAAACAAAATGTTTATATAAAACCACACTGGTGACTGGATGGTTAAAATCATTCTCAGCTGGGCTCCTGGGCTGTCGGATGACAGAGGAAGACAGGATGTTGTGTTGGCACTGCTAGCATCTGCATGCAGAACACGGAACCCTCTAAAAGCTGGTTTGTGGGAAAGTCTGTGCACCATCCTCTTCAGGGATTAATGTCCACATATTCTTGCAAAAATACAGACAAACAAGGCCAGGTAAATTCCAGGCTAAGGCCTCCAAGCACAACTGGAGATCCCAGACAGGGTTGCACTGGTGTTTCTTGTGGCACGGCTCCTGCAAATTTACACAGCATGTTAAAGAAAAAGTGGGATTTTTGTAACAACAGGGCAAGAGCTGTCACAGCTGAGATTTACTATTGCAAAGACCATTTTCCCCTCCATTAAGACACTAAGCGTGCTGCTATTTCAGGCAAGTATCCCAACGATAATACTTTTTGTTCCAGTGTGTATTACTTCTCTCATGTCTATTTTGCATTTCTAATGAAGGATCTATGCGTTGCTTAGCTGAGCAAACCCTGATATCTTTTTCACTGGGGGCTTCTTTGGATATGTTCAATCCAACCCATGGCAGAAGGATGTTTCCAAAGCCAATGATTTCTAAGAGCAGCAAGGAGGAGAACAAAAGGAAGCGGAGACGCTGGGTGAAACAGCACAGCAGAGAGCCCCGGTTACGATGCCCTGCGGGTAGAAGGAGCAGTCGGTGGTTTTGCCTGCGGACATCCCAGCTCTGCTAATGACCGTGAACACCCGATCCCTCTCTCCGGAGGGGTGACTGATTCCGCCCCTCCCGGGCTGTGTTTTTCCGGCGTGGGAAGAGCTCCCCCAGGCTGCCGCGGGGCCCGGGAGCGGCCCCGGGATGCGGGCGGTGCCGGTGCCCCCGCCAGCCTTTGGGAACACCCGGGGGAAAAGGGACACAACTCTGCTGGCCCTTGGAAGCCTCGCTACTCGCTGAAGCCATGTGACCGGCTGAGTTTAATTTCTCTTTATCTACACCAGGCTTTTTCAAACCTGCCAGGCATCCGTTGCTCCTCCCAGCCTCACGATCCTCTCTCTCTTTCTGCCTTCTTGGATGTTTGCCATTTCTGGTTTTCGGCTCCAATTCCCCGGCGCTCTCCCTTCCCTCTTCAGCTCCACCAGCCCCAGCCCTTTCTCCCTGCCTGTATGTGGTGTTTCTCAAGAGAAAATAATGAGTTATTCAGACACAAAAATCTATACATCTTCTGGATTAAATAAATATCAGGTCGCGTTTGATTCTGTGTAGAGAGGATGTATACACATATATATATCCTGAACTTTCTGTCTCTTCAACATGGTATCCTAGGCAACCTGGATTTTCATGCTGGAGATACAACTATCCCAGCTTTTCTTCTTTTAATATAAAGATTAACCTTTGCACACCATCTGAAATTTTAAGAAAGTTCATAACCTGATGATGTCTAAACTCCATGAATTATTCATTTGTCTGCTAGTAAGTGAGATCAGATTTAATTACATTTGAGGGACATCTACAGAATTAAATGCTGAAATCCTCATTTGCCTTCATTGCAGCTTTAAACACAACTGACATTGGCCATTAAATGAACATACATACACATGGCATTAGTTAAAAAGTTAAATTAAAAATATACAAATACCTCATACAACTAAACAATAGACATGTTTACCTAAATTGTTTGTATATTAAACCTAGTTGTTTGTATATTAAACACAACTTTATCTCTATTCCTACAAAATTAAACCAACAATAAATTAATACTACATTATCCAGAATGTGGCTGTGAGTCATATAAAATATTTATGTACTCCGGGAGATCAATTTCTTGAACAACTATAGGCTGATATCAGCCATCAAAAAACATGTATCAATAACAAAGTCACAGCCTCTTGTCATATTTGGCATGCCTTAAATTCAAATTCAAAAGAGAGACTTCAATTGTAATCAATATTAGTTGTCTGTGTAAGCACTTTACGGAACACTTTTACTCTGAAACACTAATGAAAAGCATCTTACAAGAGCTATAACAAAAACAATAATAATAATATAAATGCTTCCACCCTTTCAAAGAAATTGATCACCAAAACCCAAGATATAATCAAGGTTTTCACCCCACTAAAATTTATTTTAAGGACTGACACACCCCTGCATTGATCTAAATTCATACATATGTGTAACCCAGAAGACTTTGGCATAGCCATTTCCCAGTAAAACTAGAACCATATCCCAGTTAAGCCACCCCATCATTTCTCTGTATTGAGAGCTTTAAATTTTGTGTTTATTTTATTTGAGATTGCTAATGCAAATCAAAATTTCCTGACAGCAAGCACTCTTGTTTGTAGGGCCTGATGTACAGGCTGGTTCCCTTGGCAGCCAAATGAGATACAGCCACAGTCACCTTATCCCTCACCCCCACAGCATGAGATGAGACTTGGCAGGGGAAGAATTTGCACTGCCTCAGTTTTTCTGCCTAAAAGTTGATGACACAATTATTTTTCATACACTATTTCAAGCGCTACTGAGAACAGCCCTATTTAAAAGGCTGCCTTTCTTCTTAACTGCTTAGTGTAATTCCACAGCCAAAAAGAGAGGTTGGTTTTTACTTGTATTTCCTGGCGGTTTGATTTCGTTGGGGTTTTCCTGGGTTTTTTGTGTTGTTTAGCTTTGGTTTTTGTAAATGGAAATAAGCACACCTTGTGTATATGTGAACTGGTTTTGTGTGGCCAGGTTTTGGTAGCACGGTGGGTGCAAGGGTGGCATGTCTGGCATCCAGCCAGGGTCAACCCACTACAATCTGAAACTCTCCCTGGATGTTTGCCTTTTCCAAGGCACACACAAAGGATCAGGAGAGCAAGCTCAGCACCCAATTCCTTCAAGCACCACCCCTTCAAAGCCTGCAGCTGCCTTAGTCCAAATTTACAGCTGCAATTTCAAAAACTCATTGAACTGGGAAGTAAAAATTACATTTGGTAACATAAAGGATAAGACTTTACAAACCTCTGCATAAAGCCAGCAGCAGGCCCTTGAACCTGCCTGCCATAACCAGTGTGAACATACAAAAATCACCTGTTGTGGGTTTATCCCGTGTTACAATGTATAGTTTAAATGTGTGTGGATGCAAAACCAGAACAGACCCCG
Source organism: Leptocoma aspasia (assembly GCA_013399835.1). Classification (NCBI taxonomy): domain Eukaryota; kingdom Metazoa; phylum Chordata; class Aves; order Passeriformes; family Nectariniidae; genus Leptocoma; species Leptocoma aspasia. The sequence goes on from VXAX01007650.1 coordinate 150,610, forward strand.
ACAATTGCTCCCCTTCCCCTACCCAGCATTTTTTTTAAGTCCACAAAGCTTTACATCTTAAGTAATTTTCAAGTCTGGTAGTTTTTTTCCTATGAGATGCCTTCTTGTGGTTTGTTTCCTATTGCAAGGCAAAAAAATGGATAACATTATATTTTAATACTTTAATATACAACATTTTATTGTTTAGTGAAATCTTAATGAGTCCTCAATGCATCCTTATATAACAACTGTAGGTGTCTAGACTGCCTGCTTACTTCAAAACTGCTACACTGCATAAATTTAGGTTTTCTGTTATTTTTCTAAATGCATCATTTTCTGATGGGAACTCCTTGCCTCTGATAAGTAAAATGACTTTATGGATGATTTTCTTTGCATAGCACCACTCTGAGCACAGGGGTCTTTGAGCCCAAAGTCTTGCAGGGATTCATAGGAGGATTTCGGGATGCACAAAGATTACCCTGACTCCTGCAGTATCCCAGTAAAAGTTATGTTCCCTTCTTTCATAAATCAGGGTATTGCATTATACAAACATGCTCTTTCAGAGGCCACAACTCAAACACACATTTAGCCAGGCACTCCAACAACAAATTTAGCACAAGCTAAAATCCCAGTGGTCAAATATTCATGCCTAAATGAAGCCTCAATGGGACTTTAAACATGTGCTTGATGCTATCCATAACAGGCTTGGCTGAACTGAGACAGGTTCAGACACGGGCATGGATAGGCTCTCCCAAGCCATGGGGAGCTGCAGCTTTTCCCTGCTGACATCAGGGGGAGGCAAGAAAGGCACCTGCAAAGAGATTGTATGATTAGAGCCAGAACGTGCAGCAGAGCAAGAGTTTCGCTCTGGTTTGGGGTTTGCTTTTTTTCTTACTAAAAGCAGATAAGTTTTTTTCCACATGGGAAAATCTGAATTTTCAAATTTATCTGTTCAAAAAGACTCTCCATTTGCTTGGTGTCTCGTTTCCATTCCATCCTTATCCCAAATCCCAAGGTGTATTTTTTTTTAGTGCATGTAACACACATGAAACATGAAAATTTCACACAAGTTTTCTGAGATTTTGACGGTAAAGAGCATAAAGTCTGTTAACCACCCTATGACAAGAAAGGCTAAAAACCAGCTACAACAGTTTAGAAGCCAGGGACCCTCCTAGGTGCTGCTTACGTGTTCTGGAGGAGCAGTACCTCTGAGGTCTTTCAGTTAGCTTTTTCTACTAAGCTAAAATAGAGACATTTATTGCCACTTTGCAAGGGCAGTTTTCTTCTGTGACCAGCTGCTATGGTCCTTCAAGCTCCCTGTGCAGAGGATGCTCTGGTTTTGCACATCCTTACCTCTATAATCTTAGGATATGTCCAACAAGGAGCACAGGGCAGAATCCGTCAAACTCACTGTCTACTTAGTGAAGAAATCCTCTCCTTGTTTTAAAGCATGGGATTGTTACCCTGGGGGCATTTGACACCTTGAAAAGTCAAACAGTTTATTGATGTCACCTGAAAATGGACCAAAAAATATAAAATAGGAGGTTCCTGCCTCCATGATTTGTTCAAGATCATGCAGCCAGAACTAATAAAGACTATCTCCTCTTCAAACATACTCTTGATTTGATGAAATTCAAGTATTTGAAAGCACTGACCAGAGCTGAGAGTAGCAAACTATGTCTAAAAATGTGCCTTTATGAGCCCATCCAGCTCCCACAAAAATCGATAGGAACCTGCCTGTGTTTAGCTCAGAGCCTGGAAGACAAATTACCTTCCTGGGAGTGATCCTCCACAACAGAGCTGCCTCAGCAAAGAAAAGGGAGAAATTATTTCCCCAGCAGATGTTCCCTGGGCCAAATGCTCCGAGGTGCTCTCTGCCACACAGGCCCAGCACAGCTGCCCTGATTATTAAAAGCTTCATGCAGGTGTGGGGGCTGCAGGTTAGCCCAGTTTTCACCCTGAGCCTGAAAAGCCTTCCTTCTCTAAAAATATGAAAACTCAAGAAAGAGATAAAACAAAAAAAAAATTTAATTAACCTGGCATTTAGGAAGAAAAAAAGTAGCAGGAACTTAAAGCCATTTCAGATTTCATGGATAAGAAGAGTGAAAGGAATGCACAGCCATTCTCCTTAGACTTTTGCCCTCCCCTCTGAGCAGCTGCTAATTTTTTCTGCAAAAACTGTTATTCTGTCTACCCCAGCAAGGAGCAATGCTGAGCTGCTCACTGTTTGTAGAATTAGCAGAGCTCATTGGAGTCACCTGGAGTTAATGCTGCTGGTTTTTAATCGCCTCTGAGCTATTTCAGAACCACTGGTTGTGGTGGTATGAAAGTCACTCGAGCTCTGAGTTCATTTTTGTTGTATTATCCCTGTGGATGGGTGGGGGCCCTGCTGTGGAGAGACCTGGAATGAACTCTGCGATACCCTTATGAGCGGCAATCCCTGGATTTTAACAGGGCTGAGTTTTCACTCAGGTTCTTCAGAAGGACCTTTCTGTATGGCAAACCCTCTGCAGAATTCAGAGGCTTGAGCTGAGCCCTCCACAGAACTGGACACACTCCTTGCTTCAGTCCCTCCCTATCTCTACAAATTTCTTCCATGAGATCTCACTTTGTTTTGCACAATGCAGTTTGAACACCACAGGTGAGGGCCCTGCTAGCCTTCCTCTTTGGGTAATATTATATTGTCATCTGCCAGGACTTGGCTTTGAAGACATTTGAGATAGCAAACAAGAAAAAAGTGACAACTGTGCTTCAATTCAGAAACCTGGTCCAGCCCCAAATTTGCTGACACAAACCATCTTTTGCAGGAAGAGGGCTGAAGACTGAAAAAAACCCCTCAGGATGCCCGTAAGGATTAACAACAGACTCATGTGAAGAGGTGGAGGTGCTCAAAGGGGTTTCGGTAGAGATTTTGCTTTTTGTTGGCTCCATAAGCCTGATATCATTCTTTGTGACATTGGGCTAGGAATTTTATTCACACCTCCTGCCAATTCCTGTTATGCATGTTAGTCTTGGTTGCCTGTAGTAGAGTGTCTTGTTGATGTCACTTATTTTCTGCAGTGCTACTGCCTGGAAGCATTTGGTTGGAAATTCAGCTTCTAAAAGCTAAACAACCTGAGAAGGTCAATCCAGGAGACACAGATCCAAAACGTGCAGTGGAACAAAGCAGAATTTGCACCTATCTTAAGGTGTATTTAAATACCTTGAGGGGGATGTTGCTTGAAGTGAGCCAGCAAAACCATGTGGCCAGAATATGAACAAAACTGCATCAACTGAACCTTGAAATAAAACTGCTCTTGTCATCAGTGGTCATCAACATACTCTTACCCAGTCCCTAATAGCAATTAGGGACTGGGTAAGAGTATAAGAGGAAGCTTTACAGTGGTTCACTGGAGACATTAGGACAAGATTACCCTAATCTTCAATTATAATATCTTCCTTAATGACAGAAGCAGTGGGATCAAATGTTTTAGCACATTCTTACCAATAAAAATGGGATTTCTTGTGGTAGTCTCTAAAAAGCACTAAAACTTATTGCACTTTTGTAGTTTTGATGCTGTCTTCAAACAAAAAAGGCAGAAGCTTCCCAAATGTAAATCTTGGCTCCAGCCTACGCCCCTAATGACCTGCATTCAGCTTTATTTCCTTTCTTCTACAAAACAACATCATTCAGTCATACTGGCAGTCAAAAAAACATGAATAAAGGTTTTTAAAGAGATGTTTGCTTCACTCAGTTCAATCCTAACACTCAGATGTTTTACAGTATCTTTGGTGTTCTAAAATGAAAGTCTTACTTTGGACTGCAGCAGAATTCAGCTTCTTGGGAAACTCTTCCATTGCACACGTGCTATTTCCTATCTTAATATGAAATATATCTTTGAAGACAACTGCATATACATCAAGTCCCTAAACAGTTCTTTTAAGGTACAAAAGAAGCTGGGGGTTGCACTGAAACTTTTAGATTTGTTGTCAAACTTTAAGTGTTGTGCAGCTCAAAAGTTACACTAAATACAAAAGTAAGAGAAACGCCCTTTTATCTTTCCTCTAAAAACACAGCCATCTCTTCCTAAAAAAGCTGCAAGCTGAGAAGAAAATTAACTCATTCTTACGAGGACGATGGTCAGCAAAGTAACAGCTGCCAGAAGACAGCATCTTCTTGTAGCAAAACTTTTTAATTTTACAATATTGCAGGGGTTCAAAGAAAAAGCTTTTCTAAAAAAAAAAATTATTTCATTAGGTCACCTTTTACTCCCATATGTGAAAAAAATGATGGCTTTTGTTATAAAGGAGAACAATGGGCAGTAAATTCAGTGTGCCAGGGGCAGATGTCAGCTGGAGGTGTGAACACCAGTTCTTGAACTTGCCAGCATGAACAATCCACTTTTAATTTCCCATGTTTAGCCATGTGATGAGCTTAGCTCAGCTCAAGCTCTTAGGCTGTTGGGGTGGGAAAGGCTGTATCCCAGCAGCTCAGCTGCCCTCCCTACCTGCTGGTGGTTGAGAGAATGAAAAAGGGAAAACTTGTGACTTTTTCTTCCTCTCCCTCTCTGCTTCCTCTCTTTGTGTTTGGTCATTGGAAACTGAGCCTGCTGTGCAAGGATAGAGCTGCTCACCTGCTGTAATTTCAGTAAGACTACCAAGGATGCTTCCCAAAAGCCTGGACAATTCAGCTGCCCATCACATCCTTGCTTCTCCTCAAACACCTTCCTTCAAAAATGTTAATGACAGGCTTGCTGTCACAACTTTTGTCCAGAGGTAGGCAACTTGCATACACATAAAAACAATGAAAAAAGGTAATCATGCTTTTCCTATGTAAAGTTTCAAATGGAAGTGGAAAAAAAGAAAGAACTGTAATTAAATTTCCCTAGGCAGCCCTCTTTGTCATTCCAAAAAACTTATGCCAATTAAGACTAAATATAATATTCCAAAGAAATTCTAATAACATTAACACAGTTTTATCACCCTTCAAAGAAGAATTTTGTTAGATGTGAGTCAGGACTGAAGGCATTTGAGCACAAGTTTTCAAGAACAATATATATATTGTATCATAAATTCTATATACTAAATCTGCTTTCCTGGAGGGTGGCATTTGAAGACAAAGAGCCATTGAATATTTTTCTTTTGGCTGACCTCGTTTTGATTATAGAATTGACAATAAGCTGTAAATGTTTATTATGATAATTTCTGCTGTTTGCATTTTATTTGCTATCAAGTCCTAAGATAGCAGGGTAGACACTTTGCTATAAATACAAATCAAATTCCAAAACTCATACACAAAGTCAGTGGGGTATTGTCTAGAAAATGCAATCAAATAATACTCATTATCATCTCCCAATTTTTCCAAGAGGCTGAACAAATCATGTTAGGAAGGCGCAGTGCTCATTTACATTCCCTGCCCATACCTGGGTTTTCCCACTTGAACTCCTCTACCCAGTTCCCAGAGTGAGTCCCAGCTCCTTTTGGGCATCAAAGGTAGTCTCCAAAAGGCAAGGTCATGTCACCATCTTTAAGTTTTTCCCCTCATTTAAGCTTGGAGTTGTACTGGGAGCACAGGTTGATGTGTGTGCTCTCAGCATCACCTTGTCACAAATGCTGGGGTTCATGTGACAGCATCTCAGTGACTCTGTAGAGCATTAAACATGAGGCACACACATAACTTGGAAGTGGACAGATGTCAAAAATACCTCCTTTAATCATTACATGTATGAAATAAACACCACAATCAGCAAAATGCATTCAAATATCATTTTTTCTGCAAAGGTAACAGTTTCTTCCCCTCCCTGGGTTCTGAATAATTACTGTTGATTATTTCTGTTCTGTTGCCCTTGGGTAGGAGCACAAAGAGCTGTTTCCTACTTAAGTTCTGGAAATTGGGGCATACAGAGGGAATTTTGCCAATTGTACCACTCACTAAAGGGGCTGCTGGCAGCCCAGGCAGCGTCCTCTTCCTAGCCTCTTCCTTCCTCCGCAGCTAGAGGGAGTCCCTCCCAGCTCATTAACTCCAAAATGAAATTAAGGGCATCCTTATCCACAGGGTAAATCCCACATAGCCAAACATTCATCTAAAATTTTGACACAAAATTTTGCACACAATAGCACTAAAATAATAAAGGACACAATACACAGACAGCTTTGCTATTTTTGAACAAATCCTCGCCCGATTTATATCCTAAGGACAGTAAACCATCAAAGACAATTCTAAAGTCAATTTGACAGTATTACCCTTGCTAATGCAATCAGATATCCCTCTGTTTCTTTTCGAAAGGAAGTTAGACTGGAAGAAAGTGTACCTGCTTTCAAAGGGGAATGCCTCAGCCTCAGGCAGCACCTTCCTCTGCAGCGTTTTGCTATCCCGCTTCTAATTCCAAGCTCTCCTGCTACCAGGGAGGCACTTTTGGAGAAGAGAGGGAAAAAAAGAACTCAGATGAAGTGTATGTAGCTTTTGGGTTTGTTTTGGGTTTGTTTGTTTTGTTGGGTTTTTTTTAATACGGAATTAACAAGCATTTCAAACTCTCCTTCCACCAGAGTTGCATTCGTACATATTCAGGAATTGGTCTAACTTACATTTCAGGTCTTTAGAGTGTGTGAAGAACTTTTAATGATGGCTTAATTGAGTAAGTGGGGAACACTGTGGGTACGAGCAACTGTTATGGTGTTATGTGGGATAAAAAGCTGTAATTCCTGCTGAGATCTACAAACATTCCTGAATTTCCTTCTGAAAGGGAAATTAAATGTGCTAAGTGAAAAAAAAAGCTTTCATAATTTGCTATTTTCCAAGAGATTTGTGTCAAAGATTCTCTTGTACACACTCTAGTGTAGTTTTTTAAAATGGTTTCCTCTTCCCACATTAAGGGATTTCATGTTTGACTTCAACCAGAAGAAAATCATTTTTTAAGTGATGATCAAAAAATATACAGGGGAGAGACCCAAAAGCCCAGCTGTCTTTAAGAAAATGGTGATTTTGCTTTGTCACTGGTAACTGGTAAACTGCAAAGAATACATCAAACTCTTGTAAACACTTTTAAAAGTTACATTCAGCTAAAAAAATTTTTGCTGAAATACATTTGATGTCTCAATGGTATCTTAAATATAAATCAATATTTTAAACTGAGTAAATCTTAGAATCCTGCACTTTTCATGTAACTGTAATAATTTTAATGACATTATAAAGCTTAAATTATTTTGGTAAAATCTCATAAATATGGAAGTCTAAGCATCTTTTCATGGATAATAAAAACCGGAAGAAAATACAAATACTCCATGATTTTAAATACAAGCTTAATTCTATAGGGTCTAGTTAAGAGCTACACATTACCACACAATTACTTCTATGTGATAAAATACCAAAATCATACTGGTATTTTTGCCCTGTTGTTTTGTCTCACACAATCTCTAATTGAACCCATTTCCTTCCCTCCTAACCTTTACTTTCATCTGCTATATCCTCAGACCTCTTTCTATGCATTTGAAGTTATTCTTGTTGCTCAACAAAATCTGGGATCTAATACAAGATGTTTGATATAAGAATAGAGAAAAGATGCTTTTCTCTAGGGTGGTAATAAGTAATTTTTCTTTATGGCTTTTTTCATATAGAGATGGAAGCAATTGGTTTTACTGAATTTAGCCTTCACATACTCACTTCTTTATTTCAGATTTTCTATAACTCTCACTGAACCTGATCACAGTGATTAATCACCATGTACCATCCTTTGAAAGCACACATTGGACTAGCCAGGCAAGAGGTTTGGAGATTAGCAGACCTTATTTAAATAAGCAACACAGCATTATCTGTGCCCTGCACAGTAAATTCACTGCATTAAAGCCACCTAACAGCAGATAAGGCAGCTGATCCTTGTGCTGCTCATGTGCTTCAAGTGCGTTACTTAGGAATCATCCGAATAAACTTCTCATGTTACAAGGAGTATCCTAAATTAATCCAAAGTAGGGGGACTGCATGTTTCAGGAGTGTATTTATTAAATCAAAACCCTAGAAGCCTAGGGACAGACAACACCATGCCCACCTGCTTAGATTTCACCTTCAAGTTGTGCCACATGAAATAACAAAGCACTGCATCTCAAATACAGGGACTGTCCTAATACTGGGAACTGGTTTAGGATTTACATCCAGCTGTGCAGCTGTGGCTTCATGCACAGCATGGCACACAGATGAAGTCAGTCAGTATTTTTCACTAACCTATCCTTCCTGAATAGAATCTAACTAATTAAGAGTCAATTTGATTCAATTACATTGTCAAGCCAAGTTCCCAGAAGACAGAGATGAGGCTGATAAGACCTTTTGAAAGCACAAAATCTAGACTGTAATTATGTTCTACAAGGCTCCCCTTCAAAGAGCTGAGCTTCCCAGAGGAGGTCTCAGCAAGGGGGTTTGGCTTTTGCAGGTGGCCCCAGCCGCACACAACATCCAGTTATTAGAGGTGTAGTAGCTCTGCCACCAGTATTAGCAACTCCAGATTACTTCAAATATCTGGAGCCACTAATTGTCTGAGAGACATTATGGAACAACTACATTTTAATTTTTTTTCTCATGACTGAGATTGCTTTGAAGAACAGCATTTCTTATTCAGTAATATTCTCGTAACAACATGGCTTCAGCACTGATTTACCTCTCTGACTGGCTGTGTAAATTACATTGCACACAGAGGCTCAGGGGCCTCTAACACCCTGTTTTCCATTATTCTGAGTAGCCAAGCAATAAATTGTTTTAATTGGAACCAGAAACAGATACTTGATATGACCCAGCAGTACCTTTTACAGTGATACTGGGCACCCGTGGTAGGCATTTAGATCCAGGCTTCCCTGGAGTTTAGAGGTGAGCATGTGAGCTGCAGCTAAAATTAATATTTCCTTCTTCTGAACACTGAGATATTGAAGCAGAAAAATAAATCTTATTCCACAACTCACCCCTCTGACCTGCATCCTTCCCAGCTAATGAGGGCTGGGGTAGAGACACTCTGCTACTCAATTATTGATGTTGCTCAGAGATTGCAAACTTCATACTGTTGCAAAAGTTGCAAAGGCTGTTTTTGATTTAAAAATCAAAAACATTTCTGGTACTGACAACTTTGCCAGCCTATCTTTCATCCATGAAGAGTTTAAGAAAAACCCTCATCAGCCTGGTAAGAGCCCTCAGTCTGACACACAGCTTCAATGACAGCTCAGCCAAACATCCCCTTTTTTCTAAGGGTTAAGATCAAGCATCTCCTCATTATTTTGTGGTTTTAAACATTTTTAATCTGTATTAAATATCTTTGCTCCTAAATGCTGCCAGTCAAGTGCAAGTTATGGGATTCCTGGGTGAGCTCTGCAGTAACATCCCAACTGACCTTCCTGAAATCTACACCTGTGACATGTGGCAACTCTTTTCTATGTAGTGAAGAACTACCCTATCTTCAAGGAATAGGATTTTCAAGATTTGGGCCTGCATAGTTTCTCCAGACCAGCACAAGGATCTGCTGAAGACCCACCATACTGCTCACCCTGTTATTAAGTTCATAATAAAATATTAAAAATGTAATCCTTTGGTATTAGTTATTTCTGCTGCACTATTAAAACTGCACTAAAATAACATAATACAGAGGAGAATCACTTCCTCCATGTAGAGGACAGGGTGCTTAATTTACATGCCAATAATCTTCCTCAACTGACAGACAGTTAAGTTCATGTAGACACATATTATTAGTGGCATATTGCCTGCTAATAATAAAAAAAAATGTAAGAAGTGGAACTATAAATCATATTCATTGCTTATTATTAGCTACAGTCCTACTTAAGTGTTATATGTGGTTTTCTCCTCCTACTGCAAATGGTTTTGCTTGCAACACCTGCTTGCAACTAAAATTAGATTGAAAACACTGAAATTTGACATTACAATGTCCAAAAGTACAACTAAACCTGTAAAAGTGTATCTGATGATAAATCAGTGAAAGTCAAAAAACCCAGGCTAAAGGAATGATGACTATTACCAAGAGGTAGAAACTTTCTTAAGTTCTCCAGCTTTGCACACTGAGCAGCTACAAACAAATGTGTAATTCAAAATTATCCTCACATTCCTGAGCTGCTCCTTTATCCTGGATTGTTTTTATTTTATTTTATGGATTTGTGTATCCCTAAAATAAGTATTTTTTCCTTTAAAAATGCTGGAGAACTGACATAGCCCATTTTTTCCCCCACACATTACAAACAGAAATCAGAAAAAATGCAGTACATTCAGTACTGTAAATATAACCTGAAAAATTGGTGGTGGAACAAATTAGACCAAATTAATTTAATTTTTCACATTTGCTCATTTACCCAGTAAACAGAAATTAGCTTATTAGAACCACTAAGCCAATAGATTTCTGTTCTGGAAATTGGCCGTATGTCTCACTTACGAAAAGTTATTAAATAGAAACCTTTCTCAAAAAAAATCTCCTAACAGAGGTCCTTCCCAAACATAACAACTGAACTCATAAATAGGCACAATATTCATAATACCTAAAGAATTATTGCTGTTGTAGTCTGAATGCATTCTTTTAGTGCATTCCAACTCCATTAGCTCTCAGACTGCCTTACAGCTGGCAGGATAGGGCAGGAAAAAATCACCCAACAATGTAAAAACTATACAAAATGTCATTCAGAATGTGGCATTATGTGAAAATGAGGTGCTAGATTCCAAGGTTACCTGACACAAAGCTTGGGGCCTGGAATTTCATCCAACATCCATGCTGGAACAGGCCAAAATGCCTATGTGCATTGCCTGTGTGCCCATTTTCAGCACCTTCAAGGCCAACAGGGAAAAAGAAGTAATTCTCATAAAGAAAATATAATTAAAGGATTCAGTGCACAACTCAATTATTTTTACTGCAATAATCATAATTGTTTTGCTTCTGNAATGATCACACAGTGCTGGTTACCACATTTGTGGTCTGGTCAAAAATCAAACACGCACCCCCTCCCTGACTTCTACTGTGTTTTATGCCAAACAAATTCTTTGCAACATTACTTAGGGACAGGACAAAATATTTCAAGCTCTGAGACGAAAAAAAAGGTGTAGCCAGTGATTAGACAGAAGACAAGCACATTCCCCTCCCTTCAGGAGGCACAGCAGTAGAAATACAGATAAACTTATCAGTACCTGATTTCTTACCCCCAAAATTAAGGCACTTTATTTTAAATACACTCACTACGCCCACACACACTGAAATGTGGAAGTTACTGCAAATAAAAAGAGGCAATCACTTGTGCAAAGCAATCGGAATTAGTGTTAAACTTAGCATCTGATGATGTTTAAGAAGCACTTAGAGCATCATCCTTTCTGTGTATCTATGAGAAAATGCTGGTTTTCTTATTAATTAGAATTTCATCAGATGGGTATAAAAGGTAATTTGAAGCTGTGGGGACTTTTTGACCTAGGCATGGGATGTAATGATCTGAGTATGTGGGGAATAACAATTTAGGTCACACAGATCTTGCCAGTACAAACTCCAGGTTAACAAGAGGTTTTATTTCTGATTTACACCATAGGTGGTGAGCACAGAATCATAGAAAAGATTCCTTATTTACGTTCACCTTTTTATACAAGAGGATGTGTAAAACGTTCCTGCTGATACAAATCAAGATATAAATCGATATATAAAAAACACCTGCAAATTGTCAGGTCCCCAAAAAGCAATCACTGAAAAGAAGGAGAAACCCTTAGAATCACAGAATCATTAAGGTCAGAGAAAATCTCCAAGACCACCAAGCCCAATCTTTGACCAAACACCACCCTGCCAATTAAACCATAGCACTGAATGTCACATCCAGTCATTTATTGAACGCTTCCAGGAATGAAGACTCCACCACCTCCCTGGGCAGCCCATTGCAATGCTTGACAGCCCTTTCCATGAAGAAATTTTTCCTGATGCTTAACCTGAACCTCCCCTGGTGCATCTTGAGGCTGTGTCCTCTTGTCCTGGTTGTCTGGAAGAAGAGGTTAGCCCACACCTAGCTACACCCTCTTTCCAGGAATTTGAGCCTCCTTTTCTCCAGGCTGAACACCCCACCTCCCTCAGCCTCTCCTCATAGGACTTGCTCTCCAGATCCTTCATCAGCTTTGTTGTCCTTCTCTGGACATGCTCCAGTGTCTCAAAATCCTGTTAAAATAGTAGAAATCGAACTACAGTTTTGGTTTGGTGGGCTGCATTTCTGGAGTTTATATAAGCACATGTCTGAAAAAAAAAACAAAAACAAAAACAAAAAAAACCCAAACCAGCCTACTACTAGATGTGTTTATATTAGAAAAAAGTAAAATTCAAAGTACTGGCAGCCAAAGCAAGAAGCGAGGAATTCACCAGAAATAGTCTTTGAGGGAAGTTAAGAACCATCTGATTGGAAGAAGTCTTGTAACTCCAAGAAGTCTCTAAGGTACCAAAGAAGGCTTAGGTTTCACTGCAAGATCAACAAAGAATTAAAACAAAATACGAGTGTATGCGTAACTGTCCAGAAATCACCTGAAGTACTCCTGATGCAGCATTTCTCCTCCTTCAGTTTTGCTTCCAGGAGCATCTCCTGCTGACAGCTGGAGCCACTTCAGGTGTTCTAGCAAAGCTGCTCACGCACAGGTTCACCAGCACAGGCTCTTGTCAAACACTTCTAAATTCAAGGATCAAATAAAAAGCGGGGGGAAATGAAAACAATAAGAAACCATGTCATTTTACCCAGTGGTTTGTCCAAATGTGTGCCTTGTATAACACAAGGAGCATTAACAGCTGCAGATGGTTGACAGGCTCCCCACTTCCTACATCCATTTAAGCTCTCATGGACCTACTAGGAGAGATTAAAAAGGCAAAATGTTGCAGCTGAGGCAAGGGATCATTCTCATCTGATAAGACCTCTTCTAGACACTGCAGGCTTTCTCAGAGAGACCAATAAAGAGGTATCACATGGCAATATCATGAAATGAGATGCTGCAAACTTCAATGTGTCCTGCGCCCCTCAAGGAGACAAATTTGGTGTGAAGGAAGAAGTAAAACTGCTCCTACAGGCTCTCTCTCTTCACTTATTGTGAAGCTTGTACAGCAACACCTTAAGGGGCCTAAATATATTCCATATATTCCACTTTGTTACTGAAAAGGCTGTTCAAGATTTCTGTAAACAGGGTTTCTATGGGTGAGACCACAGGTCTAGACAAAAATCTCATGGAGTATTATTACAGTGTGTTTTATTATACAGTAAATATTTTTATTCTTTTTGAGAATTGGATAAGATGAGGTGAATTGAAGCCAGTGATCCCAAGAAATGAGCAGTACCACTTCAGGAAAATACCCATGCTAAGCAACACATCTCAGGAGACTCCAGCAAGGGTAAAAGTAAATTGTCTCTGAGTGAGGATTTTGACAATCAAACCAGTCTGGAAAAACAGAAGCACACAGAATTTAGCACACCCTGTGAAGCAAAAACTGGCTAGGCCTGCTCATGTCTAAAGTTTAAGATAACTTCAAGGTTGATCTTAATAAGAAAATATTAACTATCCCTGGTTGGACATGACAGATTGTTGAGGGTAACCCAAAATGTTACTGTATTCCATAGTTCTTTGTGTCCAAAATTGTTACTGTCTCTTTAAGACCCTGCAGGAGGCAGATGCATATATATGTTATATATGACATATATTTGTATAGATGACATATGAATATATATATATTTTAAAGTAGCACTTTAATAGTGCCAGTTCACAAACTTTATTTAGTATATATATGTGTATATGTGTGTGTGTATGTGTATATATATATATATATATGCAGTTTCCAGCAAGATCTGGCTTGAAGGAGAAAAGCTGGCAAAGCTCAAAACTAATCAGGAAAAGAAATGCTGTATGAAACTCTGCTGCTTTGAGGACACAAAATTCAGGACCTACATTCAGTTATCCAAGCTGGTTTGACAAATTTCCTGAATACAAAGAGCTGCTGTAGTTTTTCCAGCATCTCTAGACTTCCCTATCAGAAACATAATTTTCAGTTTATTTAAATTAATCCTCTGTCAACCCATACTCATGAACTAACTCCACTTTACCCAGGTGCTGGTGATGTAAGAAAACTGAATTACATTAATCTGATGACCAGACTGGCGAGCTGAAGATGCAAACCATCATCACACAAATAATGCCAAAGGTCTTCCTCAGCATCTCCCGCAGAATCTGTCTGGGACTGTGTGGCACAAAGGTCAGGATGTTCTTCCTCATTCCTCCTGTTTCAAGGAGTCAGCAGTCTCCCTGATTTTTGGTCTCCGTAGGAAGCATCCTGTAGCAGGTCCAAAGTAAGGCTGTTGTTTGGTATGAAACAGACTTAACAGGAGCAGCAGGGAGGGGACAGTGGATGAACCTCAGAGCTCAAATATCACACTTCAGAGATGTACAGTTACTGGAGACGGCTGGAAAATACTGTGTTACACCAAAGTAACAGGCCAGAAAGATGCAAACAAGTGATGGCCCAAATTCCTGCCTCATGTACACTTAAAGATGAACAAATGATCAGCCTATGGGCTCCACTTCAGAGGTCTTCAGATTACAGGTCAATGTATTTTATACTTTATTTACAACAACATGGCAACACCATTCTCGTGCATTTAATAAATCTCCTATGGCATTTGCACTTGGTAGTGCTGGGGATGCTGCCATCAGTGTAGAAACATCCAGTTCATACCTGAGGCATCATTTACTCCACTTGGTTTGCTCCAAGAAAAAAACCTCACAGATACAACTTAACCTTTCAGCTGTTCCCCTTCTCCCTTACTCCCATTTCCCTACGGGGACCACAAAGGGATATATGCCTGCATAGGCAAACAGGTTTTTTTCCTTCTCAGCATCTTTTTTTTTTATTTTTACATCCTTCTAAACATTTCCAAAACCAAAACAGAGCCCACTTTGCAAACTGTGCTAGAAATTTGGTTTATGCAGGAGACCCGGGGGGATGGATTCACTTTTCAACATGGGGTTACAATGGACAGAGGGGCAGAAACTGATCAGCTTGATGATGGGGAGAGAAGGGATACTGAAAGGCAAGAAAAAATGTGCTCAAAAGCAGTGCATCTGGCACCTTCCTTAGGAGACACAAGGCAGAAACAGGAATTAAATGTATTCTATGTTTATCTTTACAAACACATGTATTTCAGGTAGGAAATAATTGGGGAAAAAATGGTGATTGACCTGGCATTGATATACAAAAATCTTTCTGCCTTGTCAGGTACAGATTGGAGGATCACCAACACAGGTACCCACACCAGGAGCAGCACAGCTTCTCCCAGCCTGAGATGCTACTCACCCTGACAGATTCCTGGAGCTGGCACAGGTAAAAAAACAAGTGAAAACACATCAACACAGAGCACAGTTTCAACACCAAAGCAAACAACAGCACACAAGATCTGAAGTTAAGGGGTTGTAGCCAAAACTTCTGGGCTAATTTGAAATCCTTTTTCCTAAAACATATTGAATATCATCAGTTCCAGTTTTAATGTCAGCACTTTTATCCTTGCAAGAATGCACTATGCTGCTCTTCAAGATGGTTTTCTTATCAGCATGTGGCTGCATATGACTCCATGGAGTTCTGAACAATACCTCCTATTTGAAAGAGACAGTACTCTGAATCTAAAAACTCTCATCAATTTTCTTTATGGATTTTAATCCATAATACATTATATTTCATTGTAATTATTTGAAGGAACATTCTGGCTAGCTCAGTATACTTTCACCACTGGAGCATAATGGAAAAAATACAATTTGTCCTACCATCAGAAATATTTCTAATCAGTTTTACAGAAGGATAACATGGATTTCCCCAAAACACAGGTGGGGAAACGGAAATTTATTCATAAAATATTTTGTTTGGTCTGTTAAAAATATACGTACGTTAAACTATTTGGAATAAAAGAGTTTCTCACCTCCCTCTTCTCCCCTGAAACACAGAGGCAGTTTTGCAGCAGGCATACAACAACTTCATGGTTGTAGTGGATACTTCAACTTATGAAGCCCGCTGGCTATATTCCAATAAATTTCCTAAAACTTAAAAGTTTTCATTGTTATTCCTTTTAATCCATAAGAAACATCTGCATTGCTCCACCTTCCCTCCCATTTCATCAAGTCCTCACTATGTATTAGCATATCATAAACTATTCTAGCAGGTTCAGGGGGGTTTGTTCAGGTTTCTTTTCTAAGGACATTTATCAACCTCTTGGAAATTTTCCACACTGGCCAGGAGTTCCTTGGCTGGGCACCACAAGCTTGTTGCCCACACTGTTCCACATCCTAAAGAACACAAGGGAATGTTGCCTGGCTGATTGCTGTTTGTGCCTGCTTCAGGGACAGCAAACGTGAGCAGTGTGAGAACATGACACAATAATCAACTCTCCATAGGGAGAAATATTCCAGCTGAGTGCCCTTTTGAAGCATCCCCCTGAAATGATAGCTTTTAGAAGGTGAATGTATTTTAGAATGGACAACAACTGTGTTTGCTCTTTACATTCCTGTCTTGTGTCCCCCTAACCCCAAACAAACACAGAGAAGCAATGAGAGAGAACTTATTTGGAGCTATCACGAGATACAAATAAAAATCCATAGTACAACCAACAGTGTCTGGCTTCTGAAGAGCAAGAGCACCTCAAAAAAACAAACTCATGCCAGAATGAAAGATATATTCATATTCTGATTCAAACTGCACAAGCAAAGGCAACCTCCTCCCCTAAAAAAGATCTTGTAGACACAAATGTGAGTAGGACCATACCCTAGTTTTATTCAAAAGGCACCCACCTATTTCACAGGCAGATATTTGTCAGTCCTAAGGAGTGTTTGTAAGCATTGGACTCATCTCAGGAAATCCAGCTCCTGCCTTGACACCCAGAATACATCTATTGGTGCTGCCAAAACTGCAGTCATGTAACTTGACAGAAATGCTCTGAACCAAAGAGCTCAGAGCCTGAGGCTTCCAAAAGGCAGCACAGACAATGCTGATGCCACCACAGGGCTGTGTGAGCTGCGGTAACAAAGGGCTGCTGCTTCCCCTAGCAGCTTCTCTGCAGGGCTGAGGGGTTTGCACAAATGTAATGCAGAACACTGGGTTAACATGCAGAAAAATTATAGTATTGCAGAGTTTTTGAACTCTGGAGAGTGCAAATACTTATACCAAATACACTCTGAAGAAACAGCGGTATCAATTATCACTAGAATGATAATTTTTCTTTAGGGAAGGAGATGTTAATGAAAACCACCTTAATCCACTGTAATAGTTTTCAATTTCTTAGCTTCTGCTGACACCAGGTGGCACAAAGGAAAATAGTCTCAAAGCAATAAACATCTCTGGTCCTGCTTCAGCAGCCAATCACACCTCACCCTCTCTGAGGCAAGATTTGCCATTTCTATTACCACAAAACCAATACACTCAAAGTTTCAGAAGAGATGCCTTGGAAGGCTTTTACAGGTTAATAACATCTGCCACATGAACTGTTCACCCCCAAGTACTCCAACCTTTTGCATACAGTTGTGTTAGTGCAGAAGGATTAGTAAAAATACATATATATGTTCTATACAGCCAGAGGCTTTTCAACCACCTTTATAAAATGAGTCCCAGTTCTTAACAGGAAAAAATTCACCATCATACCTCATCTGGCACTGGTCAACATCCCCCAGATAACCTAAACACAAGAGGAAAAAACACTTTTGCATGAATAGCAAAGTACTGTCTTACACGAAGTGTAAATCTCCTCTCCTTAAGTCATGACTGAGGCACATTTCCCATACACATATATGTTGACAATATATTTATTAAATCAGTAATAATTTTTTGGCATGGAAATACAAGGAGCAGCTCTAAACTATTGTGGGTATTAGGTTAAACTCACAAAGAACAAAACATATTCAGATACTGCTGGCTGCAAGTACTAAATTGTTTATTAAATCAGAGGAGCTCTCAGAAAGGAGAAAGTCCAAGATCAGCCACAGCTCAGATTTCCATGGTTTGTTTTCAAAGACTATTGTCAAAAACCCCTCAAGCTTCAACCTGGCTTCTCATCCCTTTGAAAGAGCTCAGCTTTAAGCCATTTATGCCAGCGTGAACAGGAAGCCAGTTCTCATAGAAGGACTGGGACTTGGCCTGGCAAACCATGGATGGGGAGAAGACAGGGTGCTCTCCTCCTAAGGCATTGGGAATAAAATGACTTACAATAAAATTGAGGTTGGTATGAGAATGAATGTGTACTCCAGAATACGGAAAGGTGACCAAATTCCATTGTATTTTCACAGCATCTGCTCTGATTCCTGCCAGGGCCCTGCCATGTCACAAATACTTGCAAAGAGTTTAGGAATCTCTTTTTAAATTTTCACCAAACCTTTGCTGTCTGCATAGTCCATAGTTACATGCAGCTGAGCTGATAGAGAACCATTTCTAAACACTCAGGTGAAAACTCGACCAAAATGGGCATTTCTGAGAACATTGTGGGACTGCTCAAGCTGGACTGGCAGTCAGAGAAGAGCAGACACTTCACACCAGCTGAAAACCTGCTTGGGGAGGTCTGTCTGCCCTGTGCTGGGCAGGTACTGAAAGAAAGAAACTCCACCAGAGTGGGGTTGCTCCATGAATGAGCATCTCTGTAAATGAGAACATTTTTAATTGTCCACACTAGCTTCTGAACTATGAGCTTAGCCACTGGGTACTTACACCAATAGCCATGTTATTTTGACTTCTATTACTGTATTTGCATCCCAAAACAAAATACTCCAATCATTTTTCCAAACAGCTTTGTAGAAACATCACTTATGCTGACTGTTCCATTCTTAAAATCCTACTTTTCAAACTATCATAGCCCCTACAGCCAGTATCTGAAGGGAGATGTTGGAAAAACACCTACAAAAGCTTTTTAGTGTTATAATAATTGAATTTTCTGGTTTTTAGCAGTCCACGACAATTAGCAGCACATTTCTATTGGAGGTGTTGTCTGTTGAGAAAACTTTTTTCCAAAGAAATACCAAGCAGAGGAACTAGAGACAGGAATTCATGTCTCCTGGTTTTTGCTTGCAGCTCTCTAAAAGCAGAAAAATCTATGGGATAAATATCCAATTTCAAAGCCATGTGATTGCACTTGGAAAAGTGGCCTTGCCCAAGTTTGGCTTCCACTAGAGTAAGGCAATAACTTTTGTTAAAGTAAACAGTACTTTTAAATGAAGTGGACTTGGTTGGTTGGTGGTTTTTTTGAAACTAATCATGATACTTAATACTTTGGGCACAGAACAGGAAACAGCTGTCCCAAACATACACCTTTTCCTTATATTGCATATAATGGTCAGATAGAAAATTATGTCATTCTTAAAGGCAAGACTAAGTGTAATACTTCCACCTATCCTGCCCACTCACCATTCCTGTTCAAATGCCAGCTGTGTAGCTTGCCAAATCTTTACTTAAGCTTCATGGTTTTTAAAAACCTATGTCAGGCTGCAGTTCTAATTCTCCTATCTTGGTTTGACTGCTATTTTACAATACAAGCAGCCTACAAGTTTAA
Source organism: Leptocoma aspasia (assembly GCA_013399835.1). Classification (NCBI taxonomy): domain Eukaryota; kingdom Metazoa; phylum Chordata; class Aves; order Passeriformes; family Nectariniidae; genus Leptocoma; species Leptocoma aspasia. Next base: position 170,107 of record VXAX01007650.1, read on the forward strand.
AAAGGTTACACAATGTGCAACATTGTAACTGTGACGTGCATTTGGATTAAAAACTCTCACCAGTGAGTTATCCCTACAACCAGGGAGAAAGCTGTGCATCCTGGCTCTGATGGCAGTCACAGCAGGTGCCCAGGGCAGACTGGAAGGGCAAGGCAGACCTGGGGAACAGCAAATATAAAAGGTGCCATAGTCTCTGAAAAAAGTTAAAGTGTAACAACCTGCAGGCTTTCATTTCCCCCGAAGCTTCCTTGGCAGTTTTGCAGCTTCTTCTCAGCTCTTGGCGTTTGCTGGCAGTTTCCAACTGCTCATCTGCCACCCCTGAATATGACAGAAGCGTCAGCAGCCCTGGATGCAGTAGGTGGAGCAGCTGTGTCGTATTTTGATAGCCACCACAAAATAAATGACTTAGATGTGCTAGAAACAGCAAAGATTTCAGGTCAGCAGCCTGACTTCCAACCTTCCACTGGAAAGGTGGGTGAGTTGAAGCAATAGGTGTTTCTTGGCCTACAACTTTAGCTCTGTGTCCCCCTCTTTGTTACACCCAGGACTGACTCAGGGAATGCAATACACAAACACCAACAGGCACTCAGCTGGTATCATTTGTTTAATAAAGTCTTTTCTGGTTTTAAAAAAGTTTACAAGACAGATGTGTTCCACATGATAAACAACCAGAGGCTGATCTTCCCTTGTAATAACTTAATCAATGCAGAAAGACTGGCCTGCCTAAACCTGATGTTAGGCACCAGCTAACAATTTACCAAAATATGCACAGATCTGCACACTGCAATGGAAACAGGTAGCACATGACACCACGGAGTGAGAATCAATACACAAGCCTGCTCAGAGAATTTCAGAATTCAAGTGTAATTTTAAGGAAAAACCCTGATTTATTCTTTAAATTGACCTTATGTACTGAGAGTGAAATGTTCTGCTACAATCTGCCTACAGTCACCCTTTACTCAGAAGTCGTGTGAGAACACATACACAGAAATGTCACAAGTCCTTTTCACTACTGACACTACACATTAACAACTGAATCTATCAGATTGCTTTGGTTGGTTCAATACAGAATGATAGGTTTCTAATGTCTCAGCTCTGCTTTCCCATTTTCCATCCTTTTCCAAAGTCGCTGAAGAGTGTTGCTGAGGCGAATGTTGGGTCTTTCTTCAAGAATTCAGTGTAGCTTTTGTGTAAGAAACTGTGGAAAGTAAACAAACAGGAACATTACTGTAGGTAGAGCATAAATACAGCAGGATTCCTTCAAATCCCATAGAGAAAAGAATCTTTACCTATTGTCACAGCATGAAAACTAATGCTAGGTTATCTGTATACCACATTTTAGAGATGTTCAGCTCCTTAGAAATCCAAATGCTATTGGAAAGATTGGACTGACCAAAGCACTCCAGAAGGCCTGCAAACCCTCTAAAATGTTCTTATTTCAACACACAACCCAGAAACAGTGCAGGGGGGAACCTTGTCTAGAACAGAAATCATCACCCAATGTCTGACCACCTGGGAAATTCATGGATTTAAAAAAGAAAAAAAAATGTAAGGAATTTTGTGAGCAATGAATGATGCTGAATTGTATAAATCACAGCTAGACTAAACTCTGGGGACTGGAAAATGAGAGGAAGGTTAAACCTTAACTTTGCAAAGCTGTTAATAATTAAACTGCACAGCCAGCTCAGGGCTTCAGTGTGCAGATGAGGACAATAACACTTTCTTGAGAGCTTGGACATGTTTGAGAAGTCAAAATCAGCAATGTAGTTTTTTGGGGGCAGGAAGGAGGAAGGAAGGTAATTAAAGCTGTGTCCTGAAGGCTTAAAGTTGACTGGAAGAGTATGATAAACACATATGTACATAGGCAGATAATCCATGACAAAGGAGTCAGGTCTATATTCAGCTTAATTCCATTCACTGATATCTAGGCATGTCCTGCAGGTTGAGTGCCTTGCTGCTGAGGCAATGTTGGCTCTCAATGCCTGCCCTAATGTCATTGCTAGATGGTGGGGGTCTATAAAACAGCCTGTGACTAATTTATCCTGGGAAAGAACAAACTGAGGAGGGGCAGGTAAGAACCATGAAAGGAAGCTGCAGTTCTGCCCTGTCTCCAGCTTCTGAGCTGTTTTCCACATCCATTGCTGAGGACTGTGCTGTATTTGGGCTGTTCCAGAGCAAGCTCCCTGCTAAGTGAGGACAGAGAGAAATACAACCCTGTGTCTCCGTGTATCTGAAGAACACAAGGCAAGATTCTGAGTTAAGTCACTGCTGTATTATCAGATCAAACTTTCAGATTTCCTGAGTCAACATGGAAACAGTTACGACTGGGCCAGACCCACAACTCCAGCCAAGCACACAGCTGGGAAGAGGTTTTCACCCACCCCAACATTCTGGTGTGTGACTGCAGATGGGAGCAGAGGTTGTAAAATTTATAAAACCAGCAAAATTATAAAATTTCACCTTCCAGCACTTCTAATGCCACTCTCTGCATGTGCTGCTTCAGTTAAACAGGCAGGGGGGCAAGCACTACAGAGAAGAGAAGCCAAACCTGAGGCCTGCCTTGGATGAGCTAAGGCTCCCTTTCCGAGGACACATCTCCTTCTGCTCCGCTGCTGGCACTGGGATCATCCTTGTTTCGGGGGGCATTTCTTTCTCTGCTTGACTCAGAGGGCACCTTGGTTCTGGTTTTCTCTTTTCTTTGTTGCTGTTTTTCAAGTTTTGTCAGCTATTCACAAAGTAAGGAAAAAATACACAATGTAATAAAACTATTTCAGAAGTCTACTTCTAAAAAGTTGTTAAAGTGAGCATTTGTATAAAACTTGCAACTTAGATTCACAACACCAATACATGTATCAACAAAACAAAAAAGAAAGAAAAAGAAAAGCTGAAGGCTGAGATTTTCAAAAATTTAGGACAGGCAGTGAATTATCAACATAAGATAACATGATCACCCCAAGTATAAAAGAGAAGAGATTTATTTATATCCCTCTAGCACAAGTAATGAAAAAAATACATTTGGATTGACTAATCCAAATGTATTCTTACTAATTACACTGCAAATTACTTATAGAGTTCCGATTACCAATTACAAACACAGACAATTTTTCACATAAAATGAGATATTTCACTGTCACATCCAATGACAGAAAAGAGCTATTAATCAGCAACTATTTGTCTAATCTCTTCCTGCTAACATCACATTAAACACTGCAGGATGGTTCAGTTATCTCTTCTTGCTAAAGCTGAAAGCTCAAATATAAAAACCACACCATCCCTAAGTCTTAGTTCCCATGCTACAAACAAATCAACAGATTTTTGACAGCAAAAAGGGAATGCAATGGGCAGGGAAGAGGAAAGAGAACAACAATTCAAACTGGCTCTTCCTCATCACACTTTGCATGATGGATGTCTTGACCCTATCTCCTCCTGGAATTTCTATCAGCTGAACATTGCTGAGACCAGGAATGGGAGCTATATTCGTTCTTTTCTGTATCTTTTCTGTCTTTCTTCTTCTAATTCCCTCTCCTCCGAGTTTTGAGCAACTTAAAATTGGATGGGTTTGGAGTTTGTGAGGTTGAATGGGTTAAATCAATGCTTCGTGAAATGTTTTTTGTTAATCGGATGTTGCTCTAAATTTTTGCCAAAGCTGTCTGATTTTCTGAAGGCTGTCAGTGAAGTTTTTGTTGTTTTGACCTCTTGGTAATATCCTGTTGGAATTTCTCCCTTGTGTCTAACTCAGGGAACATGAAAAAACCCTAAGCCCTTTTAAGAGGCTCATCAAGGGAGTTTTGGGCCTTACACTGCCAGAAAAAGTTTAAAAACCAGCATCCTTCCCCGTCTTCAGCCCATGTTGTGGCCACCAGGAAGGTGTTGTCAGACGGGTAAAGCAGGCAGCCTTGAACCGTGAAGGCAAAACCCTTAAACAAGCCAATATTCCCCAAGAAAGAAACTAAACCTTCCAGAATCCTGCACACCTTGGTAATTCCTTGGCTATTTTACACCTACACACAGGGCAGCAGCTCTCACTCCAAAAACAGAGCTGCTGCTGCTGCTGGCAATTATGCATGGTTTGGCCTGAGAACTCCTTGGGCTAAACGTGTGAGGGTACAGAAAGAAAGACTAGAAACAGAAGTAGATTTTTCAGGGGCTAAAACATGACACAACAATCCAGAACAAAATTTGAAGATAAAAATGAAACCAACTTCAAACCAAGCTCTTTAAGGCAACACAGGGCACTTGTATCTGCTCATTTCATAGTCAGAGGACTTGTTGAGAAGGATGATGTGAGGGACAGTATCAAAAGCTTTACTAAAATCTAGAAAAACTAAATCCACCATCTTCCCTTCCTCCACTTGGCAGATGACCTTATTGTAGAAGAGTATTAAATCAGTTAGACATGACTTTCCCTTTTAAATCCATGTTGACTATGCATTGTCCTTTAAATGCCTTTCAGTAACACCCAGCATGATCTTCTCCACAATTTTTCCAGGCACTGAGGTTAGATTAACAGGCTTGTAGTTTTCCTGGTTCTGTCCTCATGCCCCTTTCATGAACTGCAGTAACAATTTCACCAAGGTGAAGTGAAGCATTATACAAATAAGGTTGGTGTGGCCTTGCTGAAGCACAACAATCCCGCCCCCTTTTCTTTCAGCCTGGAAAAGCTGGCCACTCTTGTGTTTAGAGGATGAGGCAGCCTCATCACTGCATTTGGTTTGCAACACAGCTTGTGCTGCTCCTCAGCAGAGCTAACTCACTCTCCTGCCCACTCCAGACTTAAATTCGAGATTGAAATTTGCTATTCCCTTGTTTCTGACTGAGAAGCACCTCTTCACTTCCATACAGTCACCCACACGCGAAAGCTCCCAAATGGCAAGAAACTTCACTAAAGGCGGGGCGGTGGTCCAGATTTATTAAAAACATTGTTAATGAGTCATGATTAAACAACTGCTTTAATGAGGAGGAAGAATAAACTGTGAAAAGCTGTTCTACATTATACATACACAACCTTTCCCAGGACAGCAGGCAGTTATCAACAGGCCAGGGAACTGAAGAAAGCAATGCAATTATTTGATGTTCAGAGGCTGCACAGGAAGGACAAGGTCCTTGTACCTAATGGAAGCTGTACTGCTTCACAACAGGAATGGTACAAATTTGCAGAGGATACACATCTTTCTTTCCAAACAGGCCTTACAGGTCACTTACTTGTTTAGGATCAACAGTGGCTGCTGGGGACTCCAGTTCTATTGTTACAGGACCATCATTCTGGATGTGGACCTGCATGTAGGCACCAAACTTGCCATCTGAAAAGGGAAGAGACAAGTGCTCAGAGCCCTTGGGAGGGTAACACACACCGAAGTTTTTACCAACTATGATAGCAGAAAGAAATAAAAAATACATAAAAGGGCAGCTAACTATTGAACTGCAGAAAGCTACTAAGGAAACAGTATATGTGCACCCAGGTCTGTAGCTTGACATTCAGAGAGGATAAATACACAGCTAAGTAGAGAAACACGCACGAAACAAACCAAGACTACAGGTAATCAGGGTGTCCACAGTTCAGGATAGGCAGGATAGTTCTCATTGGCAGGAGACGATATTTTAAAGGCTGCAACTGCTCAGCCTAGGGATACAGACCACTTGATGTTTTGAATAAATTTTATATTTAGGCAAAAGGTAAGAAGACCTGGAGCCTACTCTGAAGCATTTGACAATTGAATACTGTAGAGCAAGGGACACTGGTGCGCAGCTCAGTCCCAATCTGCTACAGCCATTTCTACATTCCTGCTTGTAACCTAGGCTGGTCTTTGAGAGTTACATAAATGTAACCTACACCCTGTGACACAAAACCCAGTCAAAACTAATGCATCTTTCTTTAACAAAATAATAAACAAATAATATTATCTTAAACTTTATTAGTGGGAGCACAACTTTTCAAATTGCTCTCCACGATCATCCCATCCCTCTGCTGTACTTCACTTACAAAAAGGGTTGGTCTTTTCCATTTCCCACTCATGGAAATGGACCTAAAAAAAAGTGAACTCCACAAGCCCTTTTTTCCAGAGGCTGATAAAGTGGCCAAATAAACCCCCCCCCTTTACAAGAATGCTCAAAGTACTCCCACGTCATAAGCACTTTCTATCTTGTTTTGGCACCAAAACTACTGTCAGAAACATCTTTCTGTAACAGCTCCCTCCCATTCTCCTCACACATTTAAATTTCTAGTTACTGCTCTTCATCTTTCCCCACTTTAAGACTTCTGGACTGATCAATTCATCTTGCAACATCTTCTGCAATAAAATAGGATCCTAGAAGTATTATTAAAGTGACAAGTTCATTCTGCTGGACACTCATCTCTCCAAATTCCTTGCCTCTAAAAGCCCAGCATGCATGCCCTCCTCAGATGGAAGATCTTCACCTGACATGAGTCAAGAGAAGCCACATCTGAGCCATAAAGACTTGAAAAAGAGGTATAATTTACTTCCAGAATATTTTTGTACCTATTTCAAGCCTTATGACCTAGAAATTTCACACTGGTTTTACACTTCTAAGCTTGTCTGCTTGGAAAGTTATTCTTAATTAACCTCATGCAAATACTGTTGCTCCAGATAAGAGCACTTATTCTGAAGTGACAACAGCCACAAAGGGAATTAATCAGAGAGAATAATTGTGCTTTCAACTTGTACCAAACCTTAATCTGAGTTAAACTCTTCCTTGTGGAACAATCCTCTCATATTTACTTAGATATTACTACTAAGGGAGTAACACATTTCACACTCCTTTCCATGCTAACCTTTACTAGCTCAGAAGACAAAATCCACATTAAAGACAAAGAGCAAAGGCCCTGAAACATAAGGAGGAGCTTTGGTTGGTCTGATATTTGTATATTAGCTTGCACTACAAGAGTTCAGGCCTACAGTCACCAGCTCTGCTCCTCAGAGGGGAGTGAGATGTTTAAGAACACAAGAAAGCGCTGAAGCACAACAAGCAAGGACTTCTGATGCAGCCTTTTATCTCCTATATGTGGGTGCCCATGTGTTGAATTGTGCTGAACCTTCTCCAAAATTGTGCTGAACCTTCTCCAAAATTTTGCTTGTCGAGTGTCCCACTGCTCTTGGTGTGAAAGAATGGTTTCTGCCTCTCCTTGGGGAACACTTCCCAGTCAGAGCTCCTGGTTGGCAAGCTCCAGGTAGACCAGGGAGCAGAGAGGAGCTGCCTGCCCAGCACCTACAACTTGCAACAGCCAAATTCTCTACTGTAACCAGGAACCAGAAAACATAAGGCTCTTAGGAGATAGGACAAGACCTTTATTGATCTGTCTTTGCCTCAGCTACACAAATTCCACTTTCAGTGATTAAATTACTCCTCTAAAATGCATTAAGTAATTTGTAGGATCAAAAGGGAAGGGCGCCTACAGCAATCCAGAGAATCAAACTCTAATCTCCCAATAACTGCAACTGTTGTGTGTGTGCCTGTGTGTATGTAGGGGCAATGTGAGTACAGATTTTCCAGACAGCAAAGAAGCAAAAAAAAAAAAAAAAACCACTGGCAAAGCAATTGGCACAGGAGAAACTTCGACCTAAGAGAATCTTAACAGCCTTGGGTGCAACACACCATAACTGGCACAGTTCAGTAAGAAAGCAAAATCATAAACTAACAGCTAGTTCCAGTGCTGCCAGCAGTTTTAAATGCATGTGTTATCTGACACAATAGCACTCTTGGGTCTCCAAATCTCTGCTTTTAGCATGGAAAGAAAAATGCAGAAGTAAAAGCTCATTTTGCAGAAAGCACTGGCCAAAAACGTGCCAAAATAAGGGCACTCAATATTCATTTCAGGTACGCAACTGCTATTCACTGAGAGAATGAATTCAAAAAGCTGCTCTCAAAATATAAACTGATTGAACAGGTATCAGAAATGCATTCGTTATGAGGAACAAATGTTGGAAGAACATATCAAGCTAGAAAAGCTTGAAAAATGGACATTTTTGGACATGTGGACATGTGTGCATTTCACTGTGCCTCCTTGGAACACACTGGAATAACTACCCTAATCTAGAGTCAATATGCAAATTAGCCTCTAAATCTTTCCTCAGCTATCAGTTTTCTGTCTTTTTTTACTTTTTTTCCTTATAAGGAAAGTAAGGCCAACCATTATCTATTAACAGACACCATTTAAAAAATAGTCTTTTCTAGAAACTTGTCTTCTGTCAAGTGTAACAAAAAGTCAAATCTGAATATAAAAATGGACAGAAAGTACTCAAAAAACCAAACAAAAAGATTGAGTGTGGACAGAGCACAAATGCACAGCCAGGCACTTTCTGATAAAGAGAAAACTGTTCCACACATGACACAGAGTTGAGGAAAGAGAGTCTACATCATAAGCTGTTCTCAAGTAGCACATTACACCTCCCACTGTCACAATTCCATTTAAAAGGATGTGGAAGTGACAGATGGAACTGTGCTGTCCATCACACACTGGTGACACCTTTGAGCCTCGCTACACACACTTCTCAAAAAAATGTTTCTCTTGGGTTAATCTAACTGCACAGCACAAAACATCCAGCCTTTGAGGGAGCCTGACCTCAGAGCTTGTTTTCATGCCTGTAGCCTCTCTGGGCTGCTCATGTTGTGCAGCCAAAAGGAATACAAGAACATCTACATGTCATCCAGAAGAAGGCCAGGAAATGGTTTGGCTAGAGGAAGACTGGAGCAATCACCCTTACAGGCTCTAGTGAAAATACTGTTAACATCCCTTCACCTACAGAAAATCACAGAATAAAGAAAGCAACAATCAGGAAAGAACACACACAAGAAGTGTCCACTGGTCACAGCAAGGACCTTACCAACCTTCTGTCCTTACCTTTAATAAGCTCTGGTTTGTAGGCTTTTCTTAGCTGCTCTAGAAAGTTGTTATAAAAAGACTCCGCCTGCTCCGTGGGCATTGCCATGTGATAATCAGGCTTGTTTCCCTTCAGGATGCACTGGAGAGTAAATTGGCTCACACACAGCACTTCATACTGTTTATCCATCACACTCTTGGACCAGTGCTTCCCACTTTCATCTTCAAAGACTCGCAAGTTCAAGATCTTTCGAACCCTAGGAGGACAGAGAAGATAATTTCTCAATTGTCCCCTGTAGGATCAACAGGTACCATGTAGAATGAGATAACAGATGCATATTCACTCTGCCTCCACATTACAGGATACCCCTCTGCACCTTCATTTCCAGCCATGGGAATCTCATCACATTAGGCAAAGCCTTAACCAAGAAAGCCCTTATACAGCTACACAATGGTGTCAGGTCATTAATCCACACCATCATTTTCCAGTGTGGTACCAGGAGAGAATAACTACATGTGACATAAAGATGGCACAGGAAGTAAGAAAGCTCACTCTTTACTACCTGCTTTTATGTGTCACAACATTATTTAACGTGTGAACAGCTTTGGGAATTTTAATCCTCCCACTACACCAGGAAATTGCACTCAGTAGGAAATGAGATCATCCTAAACTGTGTTTAAAACTGTGGGGTTTTATTTCCAATCATGATTCACATATACTCCTCCTGCTTTGTCACTTCCTAGCACTATTCCCAGCCCAGGACCCACAAGCCAGATGACAACAACACATTTTCATCAGGATGAGAGGAAGAATCCAAGGAACAGGGCAGAACTGCAGCTGGCAGCAAAGTGCTTTGAATTTTGGGCCGATTTTCTCGAGATAGGGGACAGAACTGACTGGCTCAAGACAACAAGGGGACCTTCACAAGTGGATCCTGAAAAGCAGCAGGCAGCTGCAACCCAGTCCATGTCAGGACTTTGATTGATAACAGGACTGCATCCAAGCCACTCTCCTCTCTTTGATTTCTTCTGGCTTCTCCACACCTGCAGCATATCAAGGGAGCCTATCAAGTGCAAAGGGTTTCAACTACAGTCATCAGCCAGGCATTTTGCACTGCACCAGAGGTAAGGCAGTCAGTGTAAGAAAAAGCTGAGATTTTGTTACAGTCTAGCTTCAGGGCTTTGCCATCACTGAGGCACAGTCACAAGGACATCCTTGCCAATTTGTGTGTGTCAACAGCAAACAGAATTAACTCCTAAATGAAGTGGATTGTTGAAAGCATCCACTGGAAAGCCCCAGCAGAAGGCTTAAATCATCATCACTGCTCTGTTTTCTTCATAGAGATGTTCGTTGTTTCATTTACAGGATTACTAAAGTTTCCTTTAATAGGACCTGAAAAGCCTGGTTAAGCTGATTTCTCCCACTACTTTTGCCCAGACGCTGGCTTCCTGCCCTTCCTGTGTCAGCCATCCCAACAACCTGGTGCTGAGAGCACAGTAGCTACAGATCTCCTGCCCGCAAAATTCAGAAGCACATTCGCCAAGGTAGGGATGGGAATCAATGGCAGAGCAGACGTTACACACTGAGGGAGGGGAACAGTAAGGCAAACCAACGGAGCACGTGAGAACAAAAACCCCTTCTTCTTTACATCAGTCAGCTCCATTACCTGTTTCTTTTCTGCCTTTGCAAGGACTGAGGTCAGCTCTAGAGCAATAACCAGTCCAGAAGAGAGAGAAGAAGCCCCTGGAGAGCTCTCTCTTGCATATGTTTGCTGGCTGAATCCCACTATTCTGTGGCCATGGAGCAGATGGCCAGAGCCAGTCCTCCAGGCTGCCAAAACTGATTCCTGTTTGAAGACAAGCAACTGACAAGACTATCCCGCCTTTAGGAAGAACAAAACTCATGTGCAAGCTAAAAGGAGAGTTTGACGATTCTCATAAATCCCATCCTTGAAAGGATTTCTTTTGGACTCAAAAACGACAGACACCTAAAAAAGTCCACTCTTGGAAAAAACCACATAGCAGAAAATGGGAACAGATTTTTCTCAATGGAACATGAAGAGAAAACTCTAAGAAACCTGTATTCAGGTAAAATCTGAAGAGGAACTAACAGGCAAACCTGAATTTCCCAGTAAGAATAGCTGATTTGTTTGGCTACTGCACAGGTATCAGCAATGCACAAATGGAAGAGTACAGGCAAAAGGAAGGGAGAGACTTACATGTGCTCCAGCTCTCTTTGTGTATCTTCCAAAGAAATGCCCAGCAGCACACAGAGGCCTCGTCCTATTGAACTGATTTGTTCACCACCCACTGGAGAAAGGAGAGAGGGAAAAGAAAAATAAGGCTAAATGCACTGTCTTGTTTTATGGCACAAATTAGGACTGGTTTCAGCTGTCCAACCACTGAAGAAAACATCATTCTAACCCCTGTTTCCTCTGTCTTAAATTCGTAGATTTGAAAGATCACACAGAAACATTCTTTGAAAATGATATTCTATCAATATCATTTTGAAATTATATTGATAAAATATCATTGATATATTTTATCAATGATAAGCTTTTATCAAATTGATTAAAGATTTGATCTTTATCAAATCTGATAAAGAAGTGGTTCCAATGCCACCACTTCTTTATCAGATTTGGTTACTCACTCTAGCATTTAAAAACACTGTATGAAGATTTTTATATAATTGGATCAGTTGTCCTAAACAGAAAGGTGATAAAACTCTCCCCAGTCCTTGAAAAATTATCCACCTGGTTGATACCACGAAGTACACTCAATTTCTCTACTCCACCATTCTCTTCATACTTTGCATTTTTTTGAACAGGTGATTTCTACCTGATAAAAGTCCTCATGGAATTTTTGAAACATGACTTTCAATAACATGCAAGTTAGACCTTCCTAATTGGGAAAACAACCCCTTTAATGACATTTACAATAAAACACAAACTATCACAGATCTGTAGTGTTTTCCTAAGAAATGTCTTAAAATATCTTAATTTAATTAAATTACCTTAATGTGGTTCACCCTGAGATGACTGTAGTAAGAATAAATGGTGTCTTAAAACTGAGGTAAGCACCAGTTACCCAGCTGTTAAAACTGCATCCCGGTTCATGACTGGGACAAAAAGCTCCAAACATCCCACAAAATGAAAGGAGATCAGGCCTCCAATGAAAGCTGAAAGTGTCTGTGCGCTAGCGGCTGGATTAGGGTATGAGTCCTCCAGTCCAGAAATTTGTTCAGCTAAGTACTGCACTCTTCAACAAACACTCTTCCCGAACTCTTCAACAGCCAGAAACAAGAGTTTAAATTCTCCCCAGAAAAGTGGTACTAAGCCAGCACGAACCCCCATGCTGAGAGGGTGTGACCACAGTCGCAGCTGTGCACAAAAGCTGTGCCCTCACAGACACGCTCTGCCAGTGCTGACGCACAGGCAGAAGCTGTTCGATAACTTGAAGGCCACCCTGCTGCACACCAGAGACTCCCACAGCAGGCACTCACTGCCTCACGGGCAAACTCCTTGAAGATTTTAAGCACCCTGAGCACAGAAGGTCCAAACCAGTGCAATAGCAGGGACATTTAATCAGGACACACCATTCCTATGGGAAACGGGGCTAGATCCAGGCGAGCCGGTGGCAGCTGGGACAGCACCACTGACACACACAAGCAGTGCAAAAAGATGATCCAGGCTGCACTGTCAGCATGCCTGCGATGCACTGAGGTGACTGTGACTGTAGTGCCAGCGCATGCAAGCCAGGGGGACACCGGGATGGCACTGCCACCACAGGCACAGCAATGCACGGCCGTGCCAAGGCAGCCCCATTAACACAGCACCAGGGCGGTGTCACAGCACCGAGCCTGCCAGAGCCCAAGAAGGGTTCGGACAAAGCTCCCCGGCACATGGTGTGCCTCTTGGGGATGTCCTGTGCAGGGCTAACAGTTGGACTGCATGATCCTTGCGGATCCCTTCCAACTCGGAACACTGTGTGATTCCGTGAACGCAAGCAAAGTAAGATGAGTGCGACTGTGCTGCCAAAACAAAGGCGCTCGAGGAGGCGATGGCAGCGTGTCTGCCAGCCCACGCCTGCCAGGCGAGGCTGCACACAGAGCTCCACACACACCCCACACACGCGCACCCCACGGGGCCCGGGCGCCCGGGGGAGCCGCAAGAGAGCCGACCCACGCCAAACCCACGCGGGGGGACAAGGGGAGGGGAGCGCCCGCACACACTCACACGCATACACAGACACACACACAGCGGCCCCCGCCCCCACAGCTCCGCTGCCCGGACACACTGACCTGTGACGCTGGCCTGGGCCACCCGCTGCACGATCGCCTTCATGGCGCAGCGCAGCGCGGCCGGCGCTGAGCGGGGACGGCGACGGCGCCCGGCAGCGGCGGCCGCTCCCCGCGCACAGCGCCCCCCGGCGCACGGGAGGTGCCGCCGCAGCCCCGGCACCGCCGCCCTAGGGAATTCTATAGGAGAGGGACAGGTGCGCACGGGACAGGTGTGTCCAGGTGCTTGGCCTTCCTCTTATAGGGATTTGGGGGCTGCCTACCACAAGGAGAATATGCACGCAAGCAGAGCGNCGGCGCACGGGAGGCGCCGCCGCAGCCCCGGCACCGCCGCCCTAGGGAATTCTATAGGAGAGGGACAGGTGCGCACGGGACAGGTGTGTCCAGGTGCTTGGCCTTCCTCTTATAGGGATTTGGGGGCTGCCTACCACAAGGAGAATATGCACGCAAGCAGAGCGGCATCCACTATAGGAACAGCTATAGGGACACAGCGGGTGCCTGTAAAAATTAGTGGCTGGGAGGAGTGCTCAAGAAGAGGTGGTGGCTGTAAGGACCTGAGGAGTCCATGTGGAAAGGTGGGTCTGTAGGTGCACGGGCTGGGTGGGACTTGTAAGATCTCCTATAGAATCAAAAGTGTGGATTAGAAGTACAGGGACACTTTGCACTAAGCCAGGTTGCTCAAGGTCTTATCCAAAACCCGGTCTTGAACACTTCCACAGCTGGGGCATCTAAACCCACCCCGGGCAACCTGTTCCAGTGCCTCACCGATCTCACAGTCAAGAATTTCTTCCTAATATCTAACCTAAATTTCCCGTCTTTTTATTTGTACCAATTCCCCCTTGTCGTACCACCACACTTCCTGACGAAGAGTCCCTCTCCCTACAGCATCCCTGCAGGGTCCCCTTCAGAAATTGGAAGGATCTGGAAGCTGAGGTGTGTGGGCAAAGGAGATAGAGACAGCTTTCCATACAGCAAGATGAGAAACCTTAGAGACCTGTGTGGGGCAGGGCAAGATGTGTCCTAAAAGGGCTGTAGGGAGAGCCCCAATAGAAACAGGGAAGGTAATGTCCATGACAAGGGAAAACCCTATAGAATGAACATTAGTTCTGGCCACAGAGCTGAGGGACAGTACCCTACAAGGGGACATACCATGTGCAAGGATCAGGAAAACCCCAAAAGAAAGAAGAGCCTGGAGCAGAACATTTAGTAAGTTTTTAGCTTACAGAAACATTTCCGCACTTGTAACTCATCTCTTGTGAGCTTTTATTTGAAGGACCATTAAGAACTCTTGTACCCAAAACATTAAACTACATTCCTTCCCATTTACTAATCGTTCCCAAAGTATCCATTTCAGAGCTGCCCAGCTGCGGAGCCATCCTGGGTACAGCCTGGATCACCTGGGTACGTCCTGCACACCAGCTGGGAAAGCAACTTCACACCGGCTGGGCAGAGCTGCTGTTTCAGCAATGCAAAGGACAGTTTTCCAGCAGTGGTCTGGTGCCAGGCACTGGGATGATGTTCTCAGAGGTCCAGCACAACATTCTGAGCTTCTGAACAGCTCACTTTTCAGAAGGAGGGCCATCATCAGGAACAAAGAATGATACCACACGCCTGAGCAGTCGAGTAATAGGAGGCTGAACCTCTTTGTATGTTATTTCTGTTGTCATTGTCAATCCAAAAGGATATTCCTTAGTGTGTACTTCCTTGCGGGTCCCTTGGTTTGCCTCAGGATCATTTTCATTCTCTAAGGAATAAAAAGGATGGTAAGGGGAGGGGGGGGAAGACAGAGCACAGCAATAAAAATGTTTTATCCCTTTATCATGGCAGCCACATGGGCATTCAGTATTATTTTTCCTCTTCCTTGCATTCTGGGACCAGATAGCAAAAATCTGTTAACTGTAGCCAGAAAAAGTGATTTACTAAGGTAGATCGGATACCTGCGCTTTACTGGACAATTATCAGTACTACAGTAGTAGTAACAACAGGTTTCCCAAGCTATCCACATTAAAGCTAGCCGAAGCAGCCCAGTGCAAACACCTATTAATTACACTATCTGACCACGTTTAGGTAAAGAAATGCTTCCTAATGTCCAGCCTAATCCTCCCCCAGCACAGCTTTGAACCATTCCCACAGCGCAAATAAAAGCAACAGGTTGGGAAGAGTCTAGTCCCCGTTCCTGTGACTTGAGATAAAGCACGAGCTTCTCCCATCAACNCTGCCCCGAGGGGCAACACCCAGCATTGTTCTCCCCGGCCGGGAAAGCGGTGGGACCGGGACTGGGGGGGGGACCCTGGCGGCTAGGAGGCACCCTTAGCAGCCAGAAGAGCCCAGGACGCGCCCACGGCCGAGCTTTCCCTCACGCAAGCCCCGCCCCGGACACGACGCACGTCGACCGGGCTTTCCCTCAGCGAAACCGCGGTCGCGTCACTCCCTCCCCAGCCACCGGAGGTGACCACAGGCCCCGCTGGCGGTACCGGTGCCGGTGCTGGCTTTGTCCAGGCGGCTGTAGTAGATGAGGGCGCCCAGCGTGGTCCAGGCGCCCAGCGAGTAGAGCAGCGCGGCCCTCGCGTTCCACACGGCGGCGCGCGCCGGCTTCATCGCCGCCCGCGCGGACGCGTGGGACGCCCCGCTCCCAACGGCGCACGCGCGGGGGGCGGGGCCGGGAGGGGAGGGGAAAATGGAGCCGAGAGCCGCCCATGGCACCCACAGCGGGATTTGGGGACAACACTAGGGAGCAGTGCTCCTACCCGGCTTTATTTCTCATTAATACAGCCCCCTGCTTGCTAGGACACCTCTTAAGAACATTAAAAGTCAAGCGAAAGGCTGTCAAAATCTCTGTTGGCTAAAACACCTTTCAACTCTAATTACAGTGTGTGGAAAATGCAGAGTGAACAGAATATAGATAACAATACAAATAAATTAGAAGGGAGAAGTAAAAAACTCTCCCTGAATGTTCATTTCATGTAACAGTTAAAATCCCTAGTTTAAAAGAGAGAAAAGGAAATGTAAATAAATTGCTCCACTTCTGTCATCAACGCGATCCATGTAAATCCTCTGTTCCTGCTGCTCAATCTGATCAGTCACGATGCACTTGAAACTGCCAGCTTTTTAAGGTGGTCCATAAATACCTGGAGACTCACATCATCTGTCAGGATTGGAGCTCCTGATTCCTGCAGAAAAAATAAAGAAATGACGAGCCTAAAATACTGTTGCTAACACAGGGGATGAACTGAAAGCAAATCAAATGTTAGCACTCTGAACTAATTGCCAGCTAAAACCTTTTTCTCCTGCAAAAGACAGATGCTACTCTTTGGCAACAGCACTGACATCCTGTCATACAATCTGAACTGCTGCAGCGAAGTCTCCTCTTCCTAAAGCACTAGGAATTTTGCTGCCCAAAGCTCGACACAAACAAGGTAAGCAAAGAGGATATAAAAGTCTAGTATTCTCAGCTAAATTAGATCTATATGTATCTATATGCTAGTTGCTTTTTCCAGAACACCAGAAATGCATGATGTCCAGGCTTGAAAACTCCATTCTGATCATCCAGTGCTGCCCACCAGTGCTACTTACCTTATCAACAACCATGATAAGGAACCAAAGACAAATGTAACACTGTTTGCGGCCACTTGGTGAGACAGGATGGTTACTGCACACACAAACATGTCCATGTGTATTTTACAGCATTCCCAAACATGAGCAGCTCTTCCATTGCTTACCTGGCCCCAGGCATAGAGGTTATTGTGAGTCTGAGAAGGATTCACTTTAGACAGGAGGAACCGGGCCTATAAAGACAAAAGAGGAGGAGTTTGGTAAAAAGAGGGACCTGTGTGCTCCCTCAGGCTTCATCTCACCTTAGATGCATGACCAGCAATGTTTCTCTGCTTTTGCAAGGTACTAATTTAACTTAAGCAGGTTTCAAGCCCAGAAATCCCTGCTCCACAGACAGCTTGTCTCCCAGGGGCACTGAGTGGCCTGCTACAGCAGGCTGTGCTCGCCTGGCAGGGCAGCTCTGATTCCATGGGACAGGAATCAATGGCACAGGAAACACCAGCACTGTTCTTCTCCCCATGCCACATCTGCTCTTCTACAGGCAACAAACAAGCTACAAACAAGCATAGCACACTGCAATTCCAGGAAGAACAAAAATAAGAAAAATTTTATATCCTCATTCAGGGTTTGAGAATGAAGAAACAGATGGTCAATCATTCAGCATTACTGTCCTAGCAAGCTAACTATAGGCACATAACTGAATAATTTATTTCACACCTTTTTACTGGATAATAAAAATGTATTTAAGTCAGTTTTTCCATTTTTTTCCACCCTCAGATTTCATAAGCATATGCAGCAAGTGATCAGCTTATTAAAAGACAGAGTTGTAGTAAAAGCCGATGAGGAAATATGCAAGCTCTGTACTTTGAAGAGCTAAACTGTGCTTGACTATCAGAACCATCCTTTCAGAAAAGCAGAATGAGCCATTTGCTCTAGGCAGCAACAGAAAGTGTTCCTCCAGAAACTTTCTTACCTGACTGCCCCCATGCTCAGTGTGGATGTAACGTGGCATTGGGAATCTGGTCTGCAAGATTTCCTGGGCATCATCCAGTGGGGCTTGCAGGAGGTGCTTAAAGTTTTCATATTCAGGCATGTCTTGGTATCCAGCTTTCTGCCACTGTGCAATAGTCTGTTGATGGGACAGGGAGGAAATGAAAATGGAGCAGAGATGTCTACAAGCCTCCCCTTTTTATTCTGCATGTCTTAAGGCTGCAGAATGCTACAAGTGCTTCTGCTTAGGGGGCAAACACACACCTTCACTACTCTGGCTACAACATTACCTTCTGCCCCTGAACTTAAGCACAGGCACCCAACACAAAAACTGGCAGCAATTTGTGCAGTGCCAGAGCAATTTGTTGAAAATCTTCAATATGTTTCAGCCTGTGCCAACACAGAAATGAAGCATTTATAAATCACTGACATTTTGAATCTGACTTGGCCTTCCAGTATTTTCAAGGTATCCATTGCATGTACCATATGTATGCAGCAATTCCTCTATACATACACAGGTCAGACACTCAGCTCTTTCCTTGTCTGAATTTTACTCAGTTGCTGAGTGTCTTGCTCTGCAACAGAAGATAGAAACTCTTTAAGGTAATTCCAGAAGATTTTTAGAAAGGGCCAGTATCTAAGCACTTCCCTCAGTCATGAAGGAAGGACTATAGCAGCAGCTTCCAAAACCATCCAGTATTTAAAAGCAAAAACTGGAAAACTGCCTAACTGATTTCTTTAAGAGCCACAGTACTTAAGTATGAAAACAAGTGCAAGCAAGAGTCTATCACTTCTCTGAAAATACTTGCAACTCTGTTAAAATATGTATCTTCTTGTAACTCTGCCCCGCTTAATTTCCAGTTTCTCTGGCGTTTTCCAGGCATGGTAAGGGAGCTTCATGGCCAAGCTAACACAACAGCTGCTACTCAGTGCAGAACATATCCTTAGTGATTCCAGTATTATTTTTACTCTGACAGTGGTGGGAATTGCATTCCAACAGGCAGCATATATATGACATGGTCATTATGCTGTGTGGGCTTTGCAAGAAGTTCATTTGTTAACATTTCACACTACCAGCAAAGCTGTCTGCATGCATGGCAAGAGGGAAGGAGCACAAACAGAGAAAGAGAACGTGTTTCACCATACCTCGCCAAGGTAGATAACTATCTGGAAGAAAGTATCCATCAGTAGGATTTTGTCAGGAAGAATACTGCTGCTGTCCAAAAGCACTGGCTGGGGAAAATAAAGAACAAAGTCAGGCAACCCCTAAGCCCTCAGATCTCAGGATGCTAGAGAGCAATTTCTATGCCCATCCAAGTGTAATTTGATATGATCTTGAACAAAAGTATCTTGTCCTTTAATAAGTTTTTTGAATCTATAGGGGCCTTTTGGCGGAAATAATGTTACCTCGGATGAAACTCATTATTTTGGGTTGATTCACCTCTTCCTGGAAAACACAGACTCACCTCAGGAGGCCCATGGAAAGAATAAGCATAAAGGATGGGCTGGATCATAATGAGGGACTGGGTCAGATCCTGCCTGGCAAAGTGGTGCCGGTAATAGGAAGATTCATCTGGACTGTTATTGAAGACCTGCAGGAATGGGGAGCGTCGCAGGTGGAAGATGAACTGCACCAGAAAGAGGAGTGAGATAAGACATTTCAGCCAAAGTTGCTAAGACTTCTGGACTCAATTCCAGTATTTTTGAACAGCAAATTCTTTGGGACAAAGTCTACTCCTTAATAACTCCTTAGACTTGTTCCCCTATCAGTCTCTTGCAGTGCTGAACTACAGGACGAGTCCATTAAATTAAAAAAGTACCTGGTCCTCCCCTCCTGAATCTGATAAATAGTACAAGATGTTTTATCATCATTCCCACTCACCCCTGCACACTTTTGTCACAACTGTAGGAAGTGACATTCTTACCTGAGGATACAAAGAAAATGATTCTGACAGCCTAAAGGAGTTGGGATCGTCTTTGTTGTATTGTCCAAATTTCTGACACTGTTGGAAGCAAAATGGGTACTTTGGTTATCTCTCTCTTTTTTCTGTTTTTTTTTTTTTTTCTAATAGAATTTACATCTCTTTTTCTACAGGGTGTACTTCTGTTAATTTTTAAACAATCGAGGCATGAACCTGACAAGAACAAGTACCACAGCATTTACAGCAGGCTATTTTTCTTTAAGTCAGTGGTTTCTCTATCTTACTGGAATGAGAATGAAGATTCAATCTATTTTGATATATACATACTAATAAAGTCTAGAATTTAAATTATCCAAGAATGAAAGAAATGGTGCCTCTACAGCACCACCCTTTTTTTTTTTTCCATTAATTCAGGGCTGTTACACCTAAACTGTTCTGTACACTATGGAACATTTCTTGCAGAACAGCAGCAGTCCAGTATTTCACCGTTTCACTGAAAATAAGTATCAGTGGTTTTAGAAATTAAACTCTAAATGATCCCAGTCGCTTCAGCACACAGCTTGCCCCTGTTTGTACTTGTGCTCCAATCTCTATTTGACCGGTCCTGGTTTTGTAGGGTCTGATGTGCCATATTGTGTTAGTACCAACCCCACATGGGTGTCTGGACAAAACCAGTTCTGATTTAGACAATTTGGGCTTGTGAAATTCAAAGCAAGAGACAGTAGAAGGTTGCAGAATTAATTCAGATTACTATCCTGAACTTGCCCACATCTGAATGCTGTGCCCAGGTTGGGCTCTCCAGTGCAAGACAAACATGGATATAATGGATTGGGTGTAGCAAAGGCCAACAAGTTAGTCAGCAGTTGGAGCATCTTATGAAGAAAATGAAGCTGAAGAAGCTGGGTTTGTTCAGCCTGGTGAAGAGTGGGATCAGGGAATCAACTTGCTGTCTACCTGACTGGTAACTGGGGAAATGGAAATTCTGATGAAGAGATAGAGTCAGGAGAGAGAGGAAAAAAAAAAACCACAGAACACAGTGACTGTGATCAGACATTGGAACTGGCTGTCAAGAGAAGCCTAAGAAATCCCATCTTTGGAGACCTTCAAAACGCAATTGAACAAGACTTGGAGCAAGCTGCTCTAACTTCAAAGCTAGTCCTACTTTAAGCAGGAGGGTTGAACCAGCGACCATTCCACCTACATTATTCTGTGTTTCACTACCCCTTATTCAATCTCAGGTTTAACCCTTTCAGCATGATGGGATGTTCACCCATCCCATCCTAAATCTGCTGGTCACACTGGGTTCTGAGTTATTCCATGTTACAGCTATGTGACCATGATCCAAGCACAAACAAAGCAAGTGAATCTTAAAGAAGGTTGCTGTTGTCTCTTCCATTTTCACTGAAACCAAGAATGCCCCCAAGTTCAGTGTGTCGGTCTTACCAGCCTGATAAGCTGCCTGTCCAGCCAACGCAGAACATCAGGTCCCTCCTCAGACTCAGCCCTGTACACTCCAAGCCGTGCCATGAGCACAGCAGCTGCCTCCTGGTCAAACGCAGCCTCAATATGCTGGAGTTGAGTCTGTGCATCTGCCCAGCTGCAGGTGAACAAATGGTTAGTGCCACATGCATCCATGTGTGCCAATGCATGCAACATAAAGCCATGAATCCCAGCACAGACTGGAGCTGAAGTTGCTGCCACTCTACCAGAGCACTGGCACGGGGTACTCACTTTCTGGCTGTGGTGGTGACACGAATGCGCTTCTGGGTGCTGGAGTGTTGGTATTGAGTGACAAACTGCACTGCCCCTCTGCCTCCCTGAGGGATGGGTGCATTGTGCTGCAGATGAAACAAGGTCAGCCTTCAAAACATCATGCCTTTTCCGTAACTCTTCCCAGCTGTAACAAGCCCCCACAGCACATAAAAGAGACACGTGCAAAAAAATTCTGAAATTATTTCCTCATCACAAAACAGTTGGCTGCTTTGCAACCATCCATCCACCTGCAACACAGGGGGTGCCATTGCATTTTATGGACCTGTAACAAGTAGTTTGATGAATGAAAAAGATGATTAAAAAACAAAAAAGAGAAGCCAGGACTGACCTGATTCACCACTTCAAAGTAAATGGCCAGAGTTGTACTGGGATCCAGACTACAGATTTTCCATTGAGATGTCCCTCCAATTCCAAGTTCCTGCACAGAATCAAAAAGAAAGCAGCAATGTTCCTCCAGCAGCAGGAAAGGCAAGCTTATGTTAAATTCTGATGAGAAGTACAAGTAATGGAAGGCCTTCTAGAAGGCCTTATCTGCTGGATGTGAATGAAGTTACTGAAGGCCATACAGTTAAAAGAAAGCCTTAGGAAGAAAGAATTTAGTCCAGGAAAGGCTGTAATTTCCTTGGGATGTTTCCTGGAAAAGTCTGACATTCTGGTTCAACTACAGGTCTAGGCAGAAACTTTTAATTGTATATTTACTTCTTCATTAAAGACTTTTCCACGTCAGAAACTTACATTTTCAGAGACACATGGCCCTTTAGCATTCAGGGATATACATGGTCCAATGGCTCCTGCAATTTTCAGCTCCCTGGAGGTCTTGAACAAGGTAAAAAAAAAAGAAAGTTGTTGGTTTTTTCTTTTTTCATGAAGTCAAATAGAATACACACAGTCTAAATTAGTTGCTCAGCTTTAATGAGATGGTATTTTCCCAGACCATCCACTGCTACAATTAGTGAAGGTAAGAGAATCTACAGAGCCACATTTTAATAATGAAGACATATTTATAGGAATGAAACAGTACGAAATATTCCTTTTTGAGTGAGGAGAGGCTGCTTTAAAATAAAACAAAAACAAACCAACCAAACAAAACAAAAAACACAAACAACAACAAACTACTAAGTTTCCAAATAAAAATCCCTCCAGTACAGTGATTCTCCAAAAGAAACACTACATCTGACCTCAAACATGTAGACATTCCTACACCCCAAACATTCGATAGACTTGAACTGACTTTTTAATCAACAGCACTTGTATTTCCCCATTACTCCAATCAAACTCATCTCTCACCTTCACATCCAGATTTGCACCAAAAGCCATCCGAAATTCCCCATTGTAGCCTTTGCTAAATACCCGCTGGAAGGTCTGCTTGAAGAGAGAAGTGTTGAAGGAGTCTCCCATTACCATGTGTCCTCTGGCAAATGAAAACAAGGGAACTTAAGCAATGGAGTACAAAGGATACATCCCTGAACCTCTGACATGTGCAAACACATGCAGTTACTGCTTTAGAGCATGCCTTTGCATAGGCAGGATTCAAACCAGAGAGCGCAGATTCATGGGTGCCTCCTACAAAGCCACACGAGTTAGTGCTCCACCTTTGTCAGTTTCCTATCTCAACTCTACTTCTTGCTATTGCTTCAGCTGCCTTCAAAATGTTTGTGTTTCAACCCTGGAAAGCTCTTTGCTCAGCCTGCTTTCCCTAAGCAGGGCTGGAACCACCCACACCACACCAGGAGTGGCTGTACCACTGCAGCACAGGGAAGGTGCTGGGCCTCCCCTAAGTGCCCTGGCAAACCCAGGCCTGACCAGATGCAGCTCAGTAACACATCCACAGGGTCAAACAGTCTCTCTTCTCCCTGCTGAGCACTGGGTTATTTACAAACACCTTGCACTTGCAGTAAGACATGCCAAGTCCCCAAAAGGCCTGGGTTAGCACACAGCCTTCCTCAGAGAGACCATTTCCAGCAGTATGGAACACAGACATTTACCCCTTAAGACACGTCACTTAAAACTGGGCCCAGGGACGTCAAGAATCCCCAGAGAAAGCATAAGCAAGCTGTTAAGCAGAGAAAATCTGGCCCACACAAGGAAAGCTTCTACCAACCATTGAGTTTTTTAACAGCAGTGCTAATTCACATGCTGCTTTGAGACTCCAGAAATGTGGACTGGGATCAGGTGAGGTTTGCCATATAATTCCTGGCAAATTCAAACCACAGTTTAGAACAGAACAATAAAAACCCTTCTGCCCTGACAGCACACTTGACTGCTTTCTGAACTATTGTCCCCCTCCAAAAAAAAACCCCAAAAAGCAGGTCAGCTATGTGCTGCCCTGCTGTGAACATACCCAGTGAGGTTTGCACAGCACTTCATCTCCAGCAGCCCCGTCTGGTCCAGGGCACAGGCGTAGATGTCGATGCAGTGCCCATTGGCCGCAGAGCGGTTGGCCAGAGCCTCGTAGTGCTGGGAATACACACCTGGGGGTTAGGAGGCTGTAATGTGCCATTTCTGCTGCTCCCCACCTCAGGACAACACAAGCTACAGATGGGGTAATCATCAGTGCTGTGGTAACTAAAGAGATGTTGGCTGCAGCACACTGCTCCTTTATAGGATGAGGGATGCATTTGGGTGAGCCTGTCTCAAGTGCAAACAGTGCATAAATGACATGGGATCATCTAGCCTGTTATGACTTGGTGGCAACCCAAAGATACCCAGGTGACAGTTAAGAGAACAGGTGTTATCCTGCTTTCACTAAGGTGACAGGCACACTTCATATCTGACATTTTTACTATTTTAATGATCATTTTACATGTCAAGAAGACAAAGGAGGCTTTCTGGAAATGACCAGGTCTTGGGAGACAGATTTTTTCATCTCCAGAAGGAGTTACAGTGATGTGGGTGAACAAATTCTCCACCCACCATCAGTTAAGAAACAACACTGAAATTCTTCTCTGAGAAGGCACAAGACCATGATGGAGAACTAACTAGGAGGAAGCTTTTTCACCCTTCCCTTAACCCTCCTCCTAATTTAGTGTACACAAAGACTCAGATTATTTCAAGGACAACCATGCAGCCCATGTAGTGTTCTGACACAACATTCAGTTTCAGCTTTTAAACACAGCCATCAAGCCCTAGTACCTACTTTGGTGGCTTTCTTCATGAACCTTGCATTATCCTTCTCTATGTCATGCCAGGAACGGATGGGTGTTTTCAGTTCATCTCCCACCACCATGCCTGGCCCTTGTGTTGGTGGCCCACCTGTGAATAGCATTATTCTGGCCCCCGTGTTTGGAAATGTGCCCTAAAATAAAAACAAAGACTTATATCAGAGAGGGGGAGGAGGAAAAAAAAAAGGAAACTGATTAAATAGCAATAATGCTTTCTTTAGAGAAGGGTCTGCATGTGCTTCTGCAATGTAAGTGGGGACCTGTCCCTGCTAGAGGCCACCTCAATAAATAGTGATGCATTTCCTGACAGTCATAGCACTCAGATAAAGTTTAAACGCAAACCACATCAAGCTCCATGTCTTCAAAACAGGAAGCAGGCAGCTTCTGTTTTCTTTACTTGTATCTTAGATTATACTCAGATAAATCCAGTGCATAGTGTCACTTCTTGTGTGGTAACACACACAACAGAGACCTTTAAACATCTGCAAATTTTGCCACTTAGATGGAACCTTCCAGCCCACTCTACATCAGCTGGTGCTAGCACAGCTCAAATGTCAGTAGAGACAAATTGCACCTCTGCACCCCACTGTAACCCACCTGCACTGACACCTGCACTCATCTTAGCAAGCATGGCCATGTGCTTACTTTCACCTGCTCATCTCAAACAACAGCATTAAAAGTACCTCCAATAAGCCAACTGCAATTGAAAGAGCCACTCCAGTAGAACGTAAAGGTCTCTTTCCTTGGGTCACCGGCCATGGGTCCCTTTGCAACTCTCCAAGCAGATCTGTTAAATTCATGTCAATCTTATGCATGGGCTGTAGGAACCTGCAAAAATTCAAATACAGTGTTTTCCTGCTTCTAAGTTCGGAGAAAAAAAAAGTGCCTCTTTTTTCCTAGCACACATAAATTGCACTGAGACAGTAGTCAGAAGTAAAGAGACATGCAGCAGGTTGTCTTCTTACATCCAAACTTTGCCAGATAACAAGCCTGTGCAAAATAAAAGATTTTATCAAAGCAAGACATCAGGAACTGACAAGGCAAAGTCACATAAAGAACAGGAAAGAAGTTCAAAGGTGATTTTGCTGAAAGGTGTGAGAGCTACCACTGAAAAAGAGTAACTGAGAAAGAGAAAACTGTGCTCAGCGGAGGTAAGTAACTGTGACAAGACAATACCATTTAAATCTTCTTTCCCCTCCTGGGAAACCTAGGGCTAGAAGTGTGACCTACAGGCATAAAGGGGCATAAAACATGTGCCCTGTTGTGTGCTGTGCTGGTGAAGCTTACCTGCTGGAAATAACAGGTTGCTCTAGAGTTTGAAGAGGTCTTCCCTGTTGCATGGGGACAGCTGGCCTTGAAAGCCCAAGCATATCCTAAGAACAGTAAAGACCAGGCAGAGATGTACTAATCAAACAGTAAACATATTATTTATATTATTATTATTTAATATACCCTGAGGCCTGCAATATTGCAGCATTAAATATACTTAAATCTGTAAAATTACTCCTCTTTGCACTGCCGTTAGGAATGGATCATGAGTCCATTACGTGAGATACATGAACTCAATCCTGAACAAGCTTCCAAGACACTTACAAAGGCAAAAAGAGAGCTCTGTGCTTGAGAGTCCAGCAGAGCTGAGAGGTACAAGCCCCTGGCCTGAGGGATGGCAGAGCAGCCAGGGATGGCAGAGCACACCTGTATTTGTTTGGCTGTCAGGTCCTTGGTGCCCCGGAACACGTAACTCTTGGAGATCCCTTCACAGCTCAGCTCTTGAACCTGGACCATCCGGCCAAAAGTGATGAGCCCTACCAGGGCATCAGGAGGCAGGAGGCTCAGGGACATCTGCAGGGATTCCTTCAGGGCCTGCAAATCCTCCTCTTCCAAGCACGTGTCCACAACATACAGGAAGATCAACGGCATTTGCGGACCTCGCTGACGTGGGAAGAAATGACATTCTATAAAGCGTCCAGCCAAGGACTAAAATGAGCCCCTTCTTAAGCACCTTGCATACATGTACTTCTTTGCATTATCCTAAGGAAATTTTACACATATATAATTTGTCACAAACAAGACAATTCTGGGAGCTTCAAACTCGCCTGTAGTTCATTTACCTGCACTATATATTCAATTGTTGAAAACTGAGGCATAAGTTCTGCTGGCTGATTGACTTCAGAAATGCCCACATATGCTGGGGGGAACTGAAAAAGAGAACAAAAAATTAGGACAAAGAAGTCACAGGACAAAAATGTAGGGCTCTCTTTTGCAGCACAGAACCTTCCCTGCTGATGATGTGGTTATTCACCTTTTTATTTACTGCCACTGCACCAACCTAATTCACGACAAGAAACCCACAAGACTTTTCCTAAGCACAAACAACAAGTGGCCAGCAGGATGGACAGCTGCTCAATCCAGTGTAAATAAAACGTAAGGCTAAGGCTACAGCAGCAACAATAGTATTAGTTGGAATTCTTTTAGCCATAGTTTCTGATGGCAAAAGTCTACTCAAATCTAATGAATTCCATATTGTGCAGGAATAGTAATATCGGATGCAAAAAACACACAGGGACACACAAAACAAAATAGCATTTTTATCTCCTCACTATGCTCTGCATGCCAGTAAAATCACTGACAAGATGTCAGATAAAGCAGACAGTACTCTGGGTGGGTTCAGCAAGAGAAGAAGGCCAAGGGAAGGGATCTAGAGAAGCAGAATTTATGTTTCATGTCCAGGGAAGGCAATAAATAAAGTGGTCACTGAAAAGGTGGAAGTGCTTTTTCCAACTTACCTGGTTTCTCTGAAAACAGAAGTTACAAGCCCAAAGCTTGGCCCGATAGTCAACTTGGCTGCAAGGGAAAGATAAGTCATTGGTGTGACTTCAGGAACAATTTTACATCAAAGTTTCACAATTAATTCATTAATCCATGCTGGTTCACAGCACTGAGAAAGAAACAGACACTCCAGCTTGAACAGCAAGTGTTTTAGGGACTCAGACTCTTGTTCTGTTACCAGGAAGTTCATTAGCTAATCCAGCCCTGTCATTTCCAGGCTTGTCAGCATGAGGAACCACTGACTGCTCTCTGAAGCTCAGCCCTTGGCAGATACAGACTTGGGTCTAATAATTCTTTCACTACACTTAGGTTCATCTCATTGTATTACTGTTTGTGCAGCTGTAGCACACAAATGCTCCAGTCTCAGAGCAGCAGGAGCCATCCACCCAGATCTTGTGCAAACACAGAACAAACAGGCTGTTCCCTGTCCCACAGAGTTTAGTCTCCTTAGCCCAGTACAACATCCTGCTAGTGCAGGATGCATTGCCACGTTCTCATTCCATGACTTTGATCTCATTTCACTTCCTCTTACTAGCATTCCCTGCTTTTTCTCAGTCCAACACCACGCTCCAAGTATGCATAATCATCACATGATTTTGGGACCAAGATATTCCTCTAAAATTATTTCATTATGCTCATACTGAAACTGACCTACAAGCAGCAGGATGTGTAAGAAGCAGGAAAACAAGTGAACATCACAGTCCAGAGCACAATATCAGTATAATGGGTATCTTTGTCTAATATGAGTTTCCTCATTCACCACAAAATTCTCTGGGATGGTGAGAGGACTCTCTGCCTTAACAGCCTCCCCAAAGACCCTCCTGTCCCCTCTGCTCTTGCCAACTCTAGTAACAGGCATGTTGATGTATGGATTTTAACAAGCCCACCACATCTAAATCAAAGACACTACCAGGCACTGGGCAGAGAAAAAGGGGAATAAAGGAAGTAGTGAAGTTCAGATGAAAATTAGGTACTATCCAGCCCCTTCCAACATCGCCAGCCAAGCAATATCTACCAGAGTGGGTTGAGCACAGCTTTGCAGGTCGGCCTGCTGCAAAGTACTGGTTCGTACTGCACGGGGGGCAGGTCCAGACGCTCCTTCAGTGGGGTCAGGAGACAGGCCAGGGGAACAACCATCCTTGTGGCCTCCAGCCTGCTGGAGGGCCACACGTTCCAGCTGAAGCGCACTCCATCACGCTCCTCATTCTGCTGGATGAACTCCAGGTACGTTGCCATGGCCTGCAGAAGCTCCTGAAGGACAGAAGAAGGCACGTTTGGGCAGCAGCCACTTGTGTGGACAACAGGCCTGCAAAGGAGCTCAGCAGATCAGCTACAGGTGGGGGCACAAGACACTGCAGGACAAAGCCAATACAGTACAATGAATTAATCCCATTAGCAAATGAACCATGTGACTCCATTAATCTCTTCTGTACAGTGCTCTCACCAACATTACAGCCAATTAAAACACCACCAAATCCAACAAAGAAACAAGGAAAGCTGACACTCAAAGTCAGAATGCAAGAGGTTGGTTTCTTTTCTTATGATTCACATTTAACATCTCAAAATCCAATCAGCGTCATGCTGGCCTCAAGGCAATCCTGCCCAATTGGGTCAGTAAAGGAAAACAGGCCAGATTTGCAACAAATCCTGGAGCCTTCGGCTGAAACGTTGCAGAGAGAAAAGGAGACCAAGTCTGAGACCAAAACAATCACAAATGTTACAAAGCTGCCAGCCTGATCTGCTTACAGAGGGAAGGGAGTACATGACAAAATGTCAAAAAACGTCCTTTGGACATCCACTCTGCATGGCATCATTGTCCCACTGCCAGTAAGGAAGGAACCGAGAGTCCGTAAGTCTTCAGAAGACATTAAGGAGGAATACCCCCAAGACAACAGAGGAGTCATTCTCTGCGTTGCCTTACTAAACTCTTCAAAATAAGACACAAACAAGAGCTTCCAGGCCATCACTACTTTTGATTTCTCTGAGAAAGGCAAGGACAAGCTTACAAAAAAACTTACTTGTCAAATCCAGACCACAAACACCACACAGCACTAGCAGCAACTCACAGAGCCAAAAGCAGCAGCTCCACAACCTGCTTCAGACAAAGAAACTCAGAGGTTCACCTACAGCTGCAGATGCTCCAGGATTACCTTACTCCTGGTCCTCACTGCAGGTGGGATATTCAAGAGGGCCACATACATGAGAAATCAGATGCAACACCTCCCCTCAGAGGAGGGGAAGTTTTGGTGTCAGATTTTCCTACAGAACTCCAAATTTACTGACATTTTCCTCTTCCTTGCTATTAAGGATGTTAAATCAAGCTTAGGGACAATTGCCCCACGTGTCCACCCCCCCTTCACTGGATGGAAAAACAGAGGGGTTCACAACACATCCCCATCACGAACAGTCTGTCAAGGTGAAAGTCAGAGCTGAGTCTGCCTGTAAAAGATCCTGCACATCAGAACAACAATACAAACATTTGACATCTCAGGTATGCACAGCCACGGGGCAAATTTATTCCATGTTTCTCCAGCTGTAGCCCAGCACCACTTCCCTGCCCCAGGCAGAGCCCCAATCGCCATGCCGGGTTTGCCTTGGGCTGTGGCCCTACTTTGGGGTCAGGACAGCGGGAGGACAGGTGTAATCACTCGGCTGCTGCTCTTGGCATGGCTATAAGGGGACACCACAGATCCCCCGTGCCGGTGGTGCCACCTCTGCCCCCCAGGCCACCGATCCCCAGCACGGCCATAGGGCAAAGCACTTCTACAGGCGGCACTGCTGACCCTCCCCTCACATGCCTGACCCCAGCCCTGCCCTGGGGGACACTGCCGATCCCCAGCCCGGCCAAAGCGAACACTGCCGAGCCCGTGCTGCTCTGCGGGACACTGCTGAGCCCCATGAAAGCACCGCGCCAGGGGACATCCCTGACCATGCTCAACACCCCTTCAGGGGACACCACTGACCGCCCCCTCCACACCCTCCCACAGAGGACACCACTGGCCCCCCTCAGAGGGGACAACTCCTTCCCCCTCACAGGGGCCGTCACTGACCGCCTCCCCTCAGGGGACACAGACCGCCCCATTTCCATCCCCTCGGAGCCGCGCCGCTCCCACCTGCCCGCGCCGCTCGCGCTGCTCCCTCCCGGCACGCCCCGCGCGCCCAGCAAGGCCACCTCAGCGGTACGCGCTGCCCGCGACCAAGATGGAGGCAGCGGCGGCACACCCACCCCGCGCCCGCTGAGGGTTCGCACCATCTTGGCTAAGGGCACGCTGCACCGCCTTTCAGAGAGAGGAGAGAGGCGGGCCCTTACCAAACATGGCGGGGCGGCGGGGGCAGGGAGCTTATGTTGGCTAAGGGCGGCAGGTTCCGCCTTGGAATGGCGGCGGGCGGAGTGTCTTTGGTAAATGTGGGATGCGGTGCTGCGTTCCTACCCTGGCTCGGCATGAGGGAAGCGGCTCTGCCATCAAGGGGCTCGACTGCTTCGACTGCTTGGTTGCGCACTGTCGTATTCAGCAGGGAGCATAGAACTTCCTGGGAAGAGGTTATGAGTAACACTCCACTAATGACACAGAAACGCTTTTTAAAGAAATAAACTGCGAGCCCCACACAGTCTCATCTTTGTCTCAGTTCCCGGCTCCTCTTTCGGGCCGAGGGTTCTGTCCCCGGGCACGTTGGCTCAGCAGCACACGCCGGGCAAAGTCATGAGGCCATCCAACCCAGCAGCAAGGCAGGGACAATCCCTCGCATTTTCCTCCCGCTCTGTTCCCTGACCGAGCTTTACCCCCACATCTGCTCGAGGCCACAGTGGTTCATCAGTCTGCCAGGAAATCTGTACCCCAGCCTACTGGGGAGACCCCTGCAGTGCCCAGACCCTCTGGAGAGGAGAGGTCCAGGGATGGACACAATTTTCAGGGAGCCTGTGGATATGAGGTAGAGATTTGGCACACCTGACTTGCCCCAGGAGTTTGTCTCTACCTTGAAATTAGGCCAATACGTTCCCTCTTTCATTGCTTCCATCTTGTGTTGCTTCCCAAACTCTCTTCCAAAGCCAAGGAGGTAATGCCTTTTCCTAGTGAGCCCAAGACTGGAATCCTCCCCTGCAGCTTTGTGTAATGCCATGCAAGTGGTATTTGTCCTATCTGAATGCATGGATGCAAATCCATTCCTGAGTCCTGCAGACTTTCACACATATTCGAGGTGCAAAGGCATTGCAGTGAAGTACCTCAATCTGCTTCCAATAGTTTGGGTGTTTGCCTTACGTTCATGCAGTGGTCGGCTTACAAATGTCCCCCAGGGCTTCCGTGTGGGCACCACTCCACTGTTGCTTAAAGGAAATTATTGCCCTGTGATCAAGTCTACTCATCCATGCACTGTCCAGCTCTACGGTCTTTTTTCCTGTTTTCTTTCTTTTAAATGAAACAGAAATCTGTGTTTGGAATGTGCAGAGTACAATTCCAGGTCCAAAACTAAGCAAAATGAAATGCTGTCTGGGGTGAACATTAGTTTTGCCTTCCCAGCTTCCTGACATCCCAAATACAGTGGGAATAAAAAAGTAGAAGCATAGCACTGATGTGTGTATGCTGAAGTGTGTAAAATTCAAATTACTAGTATTGCTAACATTCTCAGACTCAGGACTGGCTCTCCAAGTAGGAGGCAAAGCAAATCTGCTTTTCTGAAGTTGCCTGTTTACAGCTTCCTCCCACTGCCACATCTCAACAGCAAAGAGCCTTACCAGGACCCAGGGCTTCAAGGCATAGTGCACCCCTCTGCAAACATTAGATTAACTAAAATATTGAGCAACTATTGTGAGTTTGTGTCTTGATTTCAACTTTCAGAGTTAATTTTCCTCCCTCAGAGCTGGTTTAGTGCTGCATTTTTTGATTTAGGATTAGGAAGATGTCGATAATACCCTGATAATTTAGTTCTTGCTGAGCAGTTCTTATGCTAAGTCAAGGACTTTTCAGGTTCTTCTTGCCAGCCAGGAAGCTGGGAGTGCACAAGAATTTGGAAGGGGACAAAGGCAGGACAAGTGATCCCAAGTGGCTCAAGGGATATTCCTTATTCTTTATCATATGGTGACATGCTGAACAATAAAACTGGGGAGAGTTGGCTGCTGGTTTCCAGCCCCCTGCTCTGGCACTCCTTGGGCAATGGTCAGCAGAGGAGGAGCAACTGTATTGTTCATCACTTGATTTATATAATCTCTTACCATTATTTTCCCTTCCTTTTCTGCCCTGTTAAATTGTCTTTATCTGAACCTACAAGCTTTACTTTTTTTACAATTGTCTCTCCCATCCCACTGGGGAGGAAGTAAGGGAACACCTGTATGGTGTTTACCTGTCTGCTGGGTTAAACCAAACCAGTTTGGAAGAGGAGCACAATCTTAAAAGCCTTGTGTCTGTGCAACAAATAACCCAAGTAAAAACTTTCCCAAAAGCATTTCCTGAAAGAATCACAAGCTTGTTCAAAACGTGGGAGAAAGGAAAACACCACAGGCTGCCTACACAAGCCCCAGCTTGGTTTGTGTTTAACGGGTGAAAGAGAAGAGAGGTTTGAGCTCTGGTTCCTGTCCTCCCCATTCCCCAGAAGATCTCCTGAAGAGTAAGCAAAGTGCAATGACCAACTTTCTTGTGTTGGAAGTGAACATTTTCAATGAGAACTTGGACACCACCTATGGAGCTTGTCATGATACCTTTTAGTCTCCTCCAGGCTGCAAGCTAAGCTGGGCTCAGTGTGGCTGAGGAGGGCCTAGCCATGCATTTCTTGCAGGTGAAATGACAGGAAGTCCCACCCAAGGAGAGCAAGAGGAGGGAAAGGTGGTCTGTGTTTGGCAGAGGACAGCTCTCTTTGAGGTGTCTGTACCCTGTTTCAAAGCATCAAGTGTTTAGCAGCAATAGGAGACCCAGTTGTCTCCACTCGCTACAGTTTCTTCCCAAATTCTGCTGTGCATGTGGGGGCAAAAAAGAAACCAGTGTGGCTTAAGACCTATTGGAGCACTGGGGGAGCTATCCCAGGAAGAGACAGGAGATGGTGCTCTAACAGCACCAGAGGAACAACAATTAATCACACCTCCAACGGGTCAGCTACCATCAAAGTAAAAATAAAAAACCTCCCAACAATCAATCAAACCCAGGAAAAAAAATTAAACAGCCACTCAGCCACGGGGTAAATGTTTTCACTACCAAAGCTTCAAGTTTGCTATTCATCCTAGTGTTTTAACTTTGGAATGTAAAGGCTACACATGCCAGGCAATACCTGCCAGCTGTACATTGTCAGTTCACAATGCAAATGTTACCATGGTCAATGTTTCTCTTGGAATTAAAAACACAATTTTGCACTCGATTCCGTGTGGCATCTGGGTGTGCCCACCCTCCAACTTGCCTTTGGACAGTTGGCTACTACTAGTGAAGCAGCCACTCAAAAGAGGCTCATGAGTTGACAGCAGGATCAGGGCTCAACACTCATGAAAACAAAGGTGAGCTCTCTACAGCTCAGGAGGGATCTCATGGTCCTGCACTCTGATCTCTTGTATGAGGCCTGCAAAAATAAATGAGCATATCATGCTTCCTATTTGTCATCCATGTTTTAAGGGATAATTCAACTTTCTACACATAAGTGTTTTCATGTTGAGTACTGGAGCTACTATAGTAGCTTCCTCAAAACATTACATTTCATACCTGTTTGGAATAGGGACAACTTCACCAGGGAGAAAATTGACAAAGCTCAGGACACTATTAATGCCAACTTTTAGCATGTACTCCTTTTTCAGATAAGAATGTCACGCTGATAGATCAGCCAGGTTCATGAAAAACCAGAGTGACAGAATGATAGTTTTTCTGAATCACATAGAAATAGATCAGACAGATTCCCATCTGTAAGAAACAAAATTGAAATTACTTTTTCCTTATAGGCACTTTTTCCCAAATCTGAGAAGCTTCAACAGCTTCAACACTAAGAAGTTTCAGATAGCACAAAGGTCATCTAAGCCAGATAAATCCTATGCCAAAATTTAAAGAGCTTAATAAACCATCTATTTACTTCCTAAAGCTGTTCACTGAGGAGAAGCTTTCTCTTCTTTTTCTTATTGCCAATGAATGTGATAATAGAGCATAAAGTGACATACCTGCATGATAAAGTCCTGTTGTTTCCCTGGAAGTTATCTTCTAGCTGCAGTAGAGCACAAACACTGTGTTATCTCTGCAGCAGCAGGACTCAGCACCCCATTGTGTCAGGTCCCCTTTGAAAACAGGAAGACAAAGGCAACCCCAGCCTTACACCTCAATGAAATTACCTTGAGTGGAATAAAGGATGTCTGATTCAAGGCTCCCTCCAGGGAAGAAAGCAGCATTTTCCCCTTTGCGTCTCTGTGCTGAGTGGTTAAAGCAGGCAGAGGAAAAACAAAACTCCAATAATTTCCCCCCTACATCTCTTTCCTAAGAGCTCTTCTGCCTCTGTAGAGATATGCATCCCTTTCACTTGGAGACAACACTGCAGCAAAAGGAGAGCCTGCTGCAGGTGCTCACCTCGCTGGGACAATCAGAGTCCTTCCATGGACTTGCCAGTTTATCAATTCTCATTGTTTGCTCCAGTAGACACCTAATTGCTCCCACACAAGGAACTTTTGCCTCTGCATCCATACCCTCCCTGCATGGGACAGGAACCATGGAAGGTTTTTGTATTCTTTGTACAGCACTTACCCTCATTACCCTCTATCCTCCATCCACGCTGTAAGAAGGGAAATGGAAATCAAGCAAGATTTGAACACTTCCATATGTGATCCAGATTGCTCTTAGAAAGTGCAAACTCCTGGACAGTATTGAAAATGCTGATGTAAAGTCTCTTACCCTGATGAGGTAAACTGTTCCAAAATCTACATTAACCCTCTGTCAGGTTACCCAGGATGCTGCTAACTCAGCCACAGAGGTGCTTTCCCACCATCCTCCCAACACAGTGTCCAGAGGGCTTATTTTCAGCCAGGCACATTTGAAAATAGCCAGATGCAACAAGGCTTGTGTTGTGCTTGACCCCCTGATTGTTCCCCCGTGCTGGGAGATTGTTGTTAAGATACTGAGTAATTGTGGAGAGATCCAGCCTGGCCAGAGCCAGCCGAAGCCACAGGCAGCAAGTAGTACAGGGGCCAGCCTGTTCATCCACAGCCCCTGTGCACCCCACCCTGCCTCCTAGTGGGTCATTCCAGCCCTCTGCTACTTTGGATGCTGGAATTTGTAAAAATTTTCTCTGTATCATCAGGCCAGAGGAACCCTTTCTCTTGTGGAAAACATATCTTCCCAGAACACCTCTACTCAAAATTTCAGTGGAGATATCCATGTATGTGACGCAGCTGCAGAACACACCACCAGAAATTAAATGATGAAGGAATAAATACAGCAGATGCATCACCAGGCAGCAATACAGGAAATGAAGCACAGATATACAAAACAAAAATCAGGGGTTTAATGATAAATTAGCAAGTAAGGAAGATAATAAAGAACCAGTAAGGGTTTGACATATTCAGAATCTTTCCCACATCAGATTCATAGTCTTCAATTGGATGGAAGCTATAATGGGAGAAAAGTGTCAGCTTTAGAACTTAACCATCCATCAGTAGCATTAATACGAAAGCAAAGTTTGGGATCTTGTTCTTGGTACCACTTGTTACAAGTTTTTCTGATCAGCTGTGAAGGACATAAATGTTAAGATTAAAATGTCTCAACCTCGTTTGAGCTTTATTTTGAACTGTTGCTTAGAAATCTGTTAGTTGCCATCTCCAATTTTGGTTCAAGAATGGATCTACATTTCCACTTCAGCCTTGATCTTCAGCACTGACTCCACTTCCAGTCCACTCCTAGGATAGTTCACACAACTGATACACGGCTGGCTTGTCACTCCATGCCCTAAAGTTGCTTACAAATTTAGAAGTCCGCTTTAAAAAAAAGCAAGCTGCTTTGTCACTTTGGCTGTGAAGGATTAATCCAGTTTACAGTTTTCTTTCACTTTAAAACTCCAACCACTCTGTCATATAAATACAGTTTGATGGAGAAATCTCACCACCTTCATGACAATCATCAAAAACCTGCAAAAGAAAGCCCTGTGTCAGCAGAGTAATTACTTCCAGTTGGATGGTGCTTGCTGTGTAACATGCTCCCATGTTTTCTGCTTTTTTCCCAGTAGATCATCAGCATTAGTCTAACAGAGGCCAAAACCTAGGAAGCCTTATGGCAGCTCTGAGGGAGAAGAGAAAAACAGATCCCACCACAAAGGGACATGTTGGCAAGTTTTACCTACAAACCAGTTCAAAGTCCAGGGAGGTGAGACCAAAAGCTAGACAGAAATAATTTAGCTTGGTAAAAACACAGGCAAACCTGGTATCAGAAATACAGTAACATAATTTGGAACAAGCTACACTTGACAGCATCCTTTCACATACAGTCCAGTAAAGAGACAGGCTGGAAGTAGGAAACATCTGGCAGAGCAGCATTTAGACCAGCTACCAAACCTGTTACACCACAGCTAAGGCATCACGAGCAGCTTTTAAGCACAGCTGGCTTAGCCCCAAGGCTGACTTGTGGGCAGAACTTGCCATGTGCCATCTGGCCATTGCAGACCTGTGTTCAAGAGCTGCATGCACCACTAATGATATACAGATTTAGTTACTCACAGGGCAGAGTCCACAGGGTGTCCTGACCAATCCAGTAAGCTGGATGAGAGGACTAACGGCTCTGTACAGCCTCATCTGCCCATCCACACTGCCCACTGTCCCCTCCTTGGCAGCAATAATGGTCATCTCCACTTTGCCATCATAGATCAGAGTATTCAAAATGGTCTCAATGTCTTCCATTGACAACTCTACCTAAGAAATAATTTGTGAAATAGATGTTAGGAAAGATGCATGCCAGTGAGTCCTGCAAGGAGGAAATGAGAAACACCATGAGTAACAAATCCATAGAGCTCTAACCTAGGCCAGAAAAAGATACCAGTCTCACTAGGAACTTTATGGAGTTGTGCAGATGCAAAAAGAAAAGCAAATACTAATACCTCCTACCTCCTGAGCACTTTTGATTTGCACTAGCCTTGGTCTTTACCAAAAAGAACTTCCCTATGCACCTGAGATGTCTTCATCATCCTAGTACAATACAGTTCCAGTTTTGCAGGAAAACTATTGTGAAAGAATAAGAAGACAGGACTGCTAAAGATATACTTGTTGATGGTGACCAGTAATGTGGGGTATTTTCCCCTTCTTTTTTTCCTGTCCCCTAAAATTCCTTGAAGTGCTTATGTAAACCTAAGAGAAATGATGAAATCTAAACCAGCTGAGACAGTTAACAACGATGTGAATGCTAATTCTTTTACACATTTTTGAAAACCCACATGCACAAGCTATCCTGGTATGCCACGCAGTATCAATGACCCTCCTCAAAAAGCAATGAAGACACAAAGTTCACCTCCACTATACAAGCTGTGGGGTACTAAGACACTTATGACACCTTCAGCAAGTTTGCAGTACCCAGCTCCTACAGCTAAATCATGCACTGACAATTTGAACAGTAGTGAGATGAATCTGTTCTGACCTTACTGATGCCCAGTTCACAGATGTATTTCCACACCTCATGGGATGAGGCAAAGGAGCTGTTCCTCTGTATCATGGGGTTCTGTTTGCTGTCTCGAGCTGCCTCTGCCTGAGAAAAAGCAAAGGTTAGTTAGAGTCAGCACTCACTGCCAAGAGCTTCCTTCGTGGTTCAGTTTCAGGCAGACTCAAAACCAAAACTTGTTTTCCATTTCTGGGACATGTTCAGCATTTGAAGCCGCGTTCTTAACACTGGTGTATGTGAGATAATGCAATGCACAATCAAATATAGTTTTACAACAAATGACATAAAATTTACAGTGTAATTCAGATTAATATGAAGGAATACTAGCACTTGGCATTTTGTTGACAAAAAAGTCTCTGTTGTACCTAGAGCCAATTAAAAATATATTGTAACGGAAAAGACAAATGCTAGAATCTGCAGACATATTTAATGGGACGATTTAAACTAGGGGCAATTGTCTTCTAGGCAGAGCTACCTGACTGACTGCTGCCTTACACCCTCTCAGAAATGAGGTGCTCTGCAGAAACCACAGTGACTTTTCCTAGATTTTTTGGTCCTCTGGTGTTTGCTGCCTGGTTTGCGTCTTAGTTTAAGACAATTATACGGGGTGGAGACTCCAAAAATTAGTTATCTTCCCTTTAGTTTTAACCAATCTCCTTCCACCAATAAAGAGACAAAATGGGAGAAGATAGAAGGGAAAAAATATCAAAGATAACAGTCTCCACGGTTCCAAAACTTCCACAAACAACAATCAGAAGGGGACAGGGACAAAACAAAACCCGGACAAACAATTTTTGGCCAAAAGGCTCCAATGCTGAAAAAAATGATGGAAAAAACTTCCCGGCAAGTTGCAGGTCCGCCCCCTCCTCGACAAATAGGCAGGCGGCTGGAAAATCGTGGAGAGAGGGTCTGACTCCTCCTCGGCTGTCCCGAGCAGCAGCGGGGAAAAGCTATTGCGAAATTCCCTCTGGAGCAGGTCTGGACTGCAAAATGCAGCTTCTCGGGTTTCGACCTGGAGATCCACCCCAAGCAAACCCCCTCAGGCGCCCAGGGAGAACAAAAGCGCTCCCCTCGTGTCTGTTTCCCGTTTTAAAATGGATCCTGCACCTCCCCTTCCAGTATAAAACACACACGTTCCTCTTTCCCGGGTTGCTGGGTTTTAGGGACGGTAATTCTCTTGAGCAGGCTGGCGCACATAAGATAAGAAATACACAATTTTGGGTCACCTAGGGCATTTTGTCATTGGACCTCGGAGATAAAAGGCTTCCCTCCTTGTCCAGGGTGTAAAAATGTCCATCATTAAATACAACACCATCACGCTTACTGTGACAAAAATAATAGTCCAGTACAGATTTGCCAACCTAGCTGCAATAAAGGCCAACACCTATGGAAAACCTAAGCCTTGCCTGGCACCTGTTTACAAAACAAATGGCAGGTGACTTTGGCACTCACCTTACTCTGCAGAAACTTAAAACACTGTTGATTTAACACCTCCACAAACTCAGACTCAAAGTCCTGGTCACTGTACCAGGCCCCTCCAGTGACAGAGCGGTCGGGCTGCAGGTTGTACAGCATATAGACCTTCTTCTTGGATGCCTGTTGGAGGGAAATGTACAGCTCTCAACAGCTGAAAGCCTTCATAAGGAAGGAACATTTAAGTAGATAATCTGCAAAAGAGGTTTATTACTCCTATACCTAAAGCACAGCAATCCACCTGACTCCAGCTATCCACAACCTCAGGGTTTGACCCTCAGGTAACAAAGAGATAAAGAGAAGATGAACCCATTTCGATTCCTAATCATTTTGTAACATAGTGTTGGAAGACTAGATGAAACTAGCATCTTTCACATGAACACGAAAAAGCTACTGCTTTGCTATGTCCAACTTCTCTACCTCCACCTGCTTTACCAGACGCAGTGTGAACAAGGTAACTGAAGACAGACAGCAGAGAAGCTGACCTGTGGACCCAGTATCTGTAGCACCTCAAACCTGCACACTAAAGGCAGAGAGTCAAACACTGGTGCACAGTCAAAGAGTAAGCTGGAGGCAAAATGAGGTTTCTCTGCCCCCAGACCCCTGTTAAAAGCATACAGAGCATGCAGCAGATGTTTGAAATTGTTAAAAAAAGGTCACAAAATACTCACTGCCACAGATTTAACTGCTTTAATTAGTTTCTTGCTTTCCAAGTTTTTCAGTATCTTGTTGATCTCTGTTAAAGGCAGATTACTTTTGTATCTAATGTCCCTGCTCCAAATACCTGTTAAAAACCAGAGAAGTGAACAGAAACAAATAGAAGAAACCATTTGTTTCTGTACATACCAACCAAAAGTCACATCAGAACACTGCTTGGGTTGCTTGCCTGCCACTCCCAGCAAAGGGGAAGGAATGGACAGAAAGAATTGGGGAAAAACAAGCAGGTATGGGGTATTAGATTTTATATTTGTATTGTCTGGGCAAGCATTTATGGTTGCCACGTACAGGAATTGTCCCATAAGCAAACAGAGTTACTACCATTCACAATCATAATTTAAAGTACCTTTGTTGCCTGCGTCCTCTATGATTTGGTAAACCAGCTTCTCTTGATTGTCAGAGCCTTTCATTTTACTGTAAAACAAGACAGACCTCAGAATTTTTGAAAGGTCCAAAATTTGAAAGAAGTTGGATTTGTTTTGAACTTCAAACAAGAATTGTGTTCCAAATACACTTACCCAGCAAACACAGGCTTACCTCGCATTTTGGGAATCTTTGATTCTGTACAGGAGACCTGCACTGCTCCTCAGAAGGTCCAGCTGCCCCTAGGAGAGATGGGCACAATGCATTTACTTTCCTTCAAACATCTTGTTTCAGAAGGTGTTTTAGAAGAATATTCTGAAATTCTAAAATAAAAGCCTTATTTAATGTCAACTAAATAAAGAAAAATAAAAACTAACATTTCTAACCACTGGAAACAGTAACAGCCTTGAGAATATTTTCTTCCCCTGACAAGTTTCCACTTATCATCAGCTATCAGAAAAAACAAACAGTTCCTGACCCTTGCTACAACATCTACACAATTCCCATTATTTTTCCTTACTTTCACATGGTACAAGGGACATCAAGTTCTTGTATACTTTTCTCTCAGTTTCCACCAAAGCACTCATTTGCACGGCAACCCAAAAATCATGGTGGAGCTCTGGAACAATTCCGAGTTCCAGTAGCAAAGTTCTACTTTTTACTAAGTGGCCATCACTGGAAAGCTGCCAACTTTGCTGGGCAGTGACTCTTGGAAGCAAATTACTGACATCTCTCACACACACAACAAGATTGTTCTGCTCTGCACGCTTGTGGCCAGGAAAAGCCCTAATTTCCTATTTTGAAGCGGAAAGCAATTGGACAAGCCTAAGAGTCTAAGTGTGTATAACAGCACTAATTAACATCCACTCTTTCATTGCCAGCTGATCCTTTCCTACAGTTACAGCCTTGGTTCTTACACATTTGGCAGGTTCCACCTGTGTGCCTTCAGAGCAATCCACAAGCTTGGGATTTTGTGAGGGGTTCAGAGAACACCTTCATATATGAGAGCACGGGCTCACATCCCTCCTTTTCTCTACAGTTAATTAATTCCCCATCACTAATGGGCCTTGTGGTTATATATGTGCTGAGGAAAATGAGGAAGGTGGGCTGTCCCTACCATAGAGA
The DNA here is from genome assembly GCA_013399835.1 of Leptocoma aspasia. Taxonomy (NCBI): domain Eukaryota; kingdom Metazoa; phylum Chordata; class Aves; order Passeriformes; family Nectariniidae; genus Leptocoma; species Leptocoma aspasia. The sequence goes on from VXAX01007650.1 coordinate 211,734, forward strand.
GCAGCCTGTTGATGGCCACAGCTCTCTGCTGGGCTTCCATGTGAGGCATGTCATTCTGGATCACCTGGTCCGTGATGCCATGGGGGAACTGGTGGCACAGCTCAATGATCCTGCACGAGGAGAGAAGCAACTTTAAAAGTCATGTTCTGCTGCATCCAAAACCAAATCCAAACAGTATTGGAGTCAGGATGGAAGAGAGTGACAAGAGCAACTCAGGGGAAAACTATCCATAAATTGCTTCTTGAGGGAGCTCGGCACCAACTCCCGGTGCACCATGTCCCTTTCCAAGACCAGAAAAACTCCGGGACAGCCGAAAGTGACCTGACGCAACCCCCACTGTTACCTAAGCACCACCCAGCACGGAACTGTCAGTGGCCCCAACAACCCACTCCTTCAGCATCTTTTTCTTGGTTAACACTAGGGCGTCAAACCACCCCCTCAGGCCTTGAACGACAAGGCCCCGCCACACCTGCTGCCCCCCGCCCCAAAACACGCCCTTCGTGGCCTCCACACACACATCCCCCGCCCGGCAGCCTCCATGCCGGCCTGCGGGCGCCCCCAGCACCTGCCCTCGATGTCCATGGGATCGGGCACCTCCGGCTTCACCTTCACCTCCGCCATAGCACAGCGGGCTCCGGCGCAGCGAGATGACGTCAGAAGCGCCCGACGGCCACCGAGGGGTGGGCGGGGCCGGTTGCTACGCAACAGCCAATGGGCGGCGGGAGCGGTGGGCGCGCGGCGTCCCTGGAAACGGAGCGGGAGGGGCGGGATCCGGCGGTATCCTGCGGGTGAGCAGGGGCTGCACGGGAGGGATGGAGCGGGGCGAGGTGTGGGGGCCGCGCCCTGGAGCGGCGGGGAGCGGGGCCTGGCCGCACTGGGGTGCCGATGGGGCCGCGTGCGTCCCGCCAGGGATGTGATCCCAAAAGGCTGGAGCGGAGCCGCGCGGGCCAAGAGCAGGTGGGAGCGTGAAGGAAAGGCTGTCAACTCCCTCAGGTCAGGTAAGAGCTGATCCACCCGTGGTTGCTGGGTGTGTGTCGGAGGATGGACCAGGCTCTGCTCGGTGGTGCCCAAAAGTGGGACAAAAGGCAACAGAGAGAATCTGGGATACGGGAAGTTTCACCTGAACGTGAGGAAGAACTTCTTCCCTGTGAGGATGACTGAGCACTGGGACAGATTGCCCAGAGAGGGTGGGGAGTGTCCCTCACTGCCTGCATTTATGAGTAGCATAAGAGTTGTTTCTGGAGCACTGGAAGGTTGGTGACAAAACTAATGAATATCTGCCTTTTTACTTTTCTATTTTAAAGATCACTGCTGAGAAAAATGACAGCTGGCTCTGTCTCAGTTCCTCAGATCATACCACTTCGAATCCCACCTCCAGGAAAAGCTCAACGGGAAATAGATACAAATACTCTCATAGAGATAAAATCAGGTATGAACAAGAGCTTTAACTCTGTCTCAAACCTTTACTTATGTATCCATTTGAAATATTTGGCCTTTATACTTTTTTCACATTTAATTATGATTTTTGGAGTGTGCATTTCATTAAGGAATTTGTAAAATTAACTAACAGGTTTGATGCATCAAATATACTTGCATGTAATTTTATGTATCCGAACAATGTTACTGACATAAAAGTTATATGTGTTAGCAGTCTTATTTGCTTCCAAGGCCAAGCTTTTAAGCTGCTGCATTTGGCTTTGACTGCAAAAACAGTGCTTGAAATAATGTGCCAGGCTCACTCCCAATGTTGTCATTACAATTTTTGAATTGTCACCTTTTGCTATGGCAGAAAATACCCTTTCTGTCATTGGAATGGACAAGCTGCTGCAATGTTTTCATGCCAAATCATTTCACAGATACTTTGCTGTCAGAAATATTGCTTACAATGAATTTTTTTTGTTGAGTAACTGATATTTCATGGGAGAAACAGTTTTGATCCCAAATATTCAGTTACTTTGGACCTGCTTTATTTTCTTTATGTGAGAAAAATCAAGCATGGTAATGAATACTTTGTTTTTCCAAGGTTGCCTGCAGTCTGAGGAATTATTTTTTCTGTTTCTTTCAGATACACCTGGGGCCTCTATTTATTACACTTTAGATGGAAGTAAACCAGAACTCATTAGGAAACCTGGCTATAGGTCGTATAACACTTTGGAGTATAAGGGTCCTATCATATTACCCATGGGGAAAATAATGGTCAAGGCGCTGGCAGTTACAAAGTGAGTACCCTGTTTTGTTTTATTTTAGTCCTGTTTTGGCAAGGGACAGACATCCCTGTCGCTATTGAGCTAGGAATAAGACACAAACCTCCACTCCCCAGAAGGTGAAAAAAGAAGGGATTTATTGAAAATAACTCACACCTTTTATAACATGGTGTGCTAAGGTAAGACCTGATTGGTCTTACGCAAAATACCTCTGACTCCATTGGTAAATTAAGAATAACACAGTCCGAGGACAACTATCCCAAACACTTAGCTACAGAAAGAAATAGTAACAGTTGTTTATAATTCCTTTCCTCAGTTCCTAGACTAAATTATCTCTATTCCTTTCTCTGGCTGGCTGAGAATATCCACACATCCCTGTCATAGCTTGTGTTGTTTAAAGCACTCCATACCCTGCAGGTGAGAGATGAGTCTTTCCTCAGGCAGTTTGCAATCTAAATGATCCTCATGAATAGCACTGACTTGGCTTTCTCAGGATAATTTTTATCCATCAAGTCTTTGTGTGGTTGGATTTCTTCTTGGATATTATCTCCTGGACTTTGGGTGTCCAATGATCCTGGAGGCTGTAGGTGAGAAGCTGATGTACTGTCTTGAGAGCTCATCCTTTGGAGTGCGATCATCAGAAACACCAGAGAAACCAGGGTGGTGTTTCTGGGGTCATCCAGTGGTTCAGTGGATTTATAGAAGCTGGTCTTCCCAGGAATTTGCTTCTCCCAAAGGATCACAGAATGCTGAACCTCAGAGTTTAAGTACAACATTGGGTGAAGCAGAAATACAATACATAGGACGAAAACTGGATTTTGCTGCACAGCCACTGACTTTGTTCAAACTAACTTCATGCTTAGAGACAGAGAGAGGATACATAAATTCTCTGTCTGTACTGTGTTGCAGTATAGACAGCTGCAGTCTATTTCCAAGGGAGCAGGAACTTCCACTCCACTTGGAGATTTGTGTTTGCTATTCCCTGTTACCAGTATCTGCAGTCAGCCTGTGTTTGTCTCTGCACTGGAATATAACAACATTATATAACACACAAAACCTAGGCCTAAGTTTATTTTCTTGCTATCACTACCTAGATTAACACTTGTTTCCAGCCTGTTTATATTAAGACATTTTCAGAGATTCACTACAATGACAATAAATCATGCAAGAGTGGTTTGGACATTTACAGCAATTTCAATCCACTGGTGTAATTTAATAGGTTTTAGAGAATGACAGTTGTTTTATCAAATAAATATTGCTCAGGATTCTATTGCAATAATGACTGGCAAGCTTGGAAGGGATGTTCCACCTAATAAGCCACATCCATCAGTGATTTTCTTGTTGCAGCACACAGGTCTGTGGCAGGTTCTTAGCTTTGTGAATATTGATTTTCAGGGACTACAGGGAGAGTTCAATTGTGACAAAGGTGTTTGTGGTAGACTACCAAGAACCAAACATCCTTTTCCCTGTTAAAGATGATGACAAGAATTTCCTAAAAGATATGGCCACACAGGTAAGTTTTAGAAATTTTAACCCCTTGTGTGAGTACAAAATGTTGTATATATGATATTATTTAGAGATCAAGCTTTGAATGCCAGTTTTATTTACATATCTTATTTTCTCTGTTTGCCCATCTTTGTGCTTTGGTCCTTTTTGTAATATTAAAATTAAGCTTTTCAAATGCTTCCATTGAAAATAGATACCGTAAGTATGTTCTTTTAAAATTTTAAATAACTATAGCAAGAGAGGATTAGAGCAAAAGCAAAAATTTTCTTTGGAATTCAAATGGAATTACATTTTAGAATAAGAAAGATGGAACGTTTACTACAAAACCTAAGAAGAACAGACTGAATGTGGAAATCAAGCCTGCCTGGGATGAAACATCCCAAGACCTTCAAGGTACAGTATCACTTCATAAAACTGAGATAGTCTTCTGTTCTAGCAGAAAATAGTGTAGGGTGTTCATCTTGTATCACTTGCAAAATATGGGTAATTTTAAAATCCTCTCAGAAGACAGAACATCCTCTGGAAATTCCAGTTTTGATTGCTCAACACTGCAAATAGAGAACAAAATTTACCTTCCATACATTTCACATGACTTCTTAAAAACATATTAAAACATCATTAATTTCTCTGCAACACAACAAGGCCCTGTCTGTATCTCCCTTTGTGCCAGAAGATGCTGTTAAATTGATGGGATTGCAAATCCTTTACAGAGTTTCTTTACTGATGTTTGCTTGCAGCAAGATTCCAAAATAAATACACTAAGCAGAAATGAAAGCTTCACCCAGATTTTCTCTGTAGATAAAGCCACTTACTCCATGGCAACAGCAATGGGACTGTTTTAGAGCAGGGAATTTTATTAATGTTTACTCATTAATTTACTCTTAGGAGCTGGGGTTTTTTGAGCATGCAGGAAGGAAGAAAACTGTAAATAAATTAAAACACAAAAGTAAGCTCTGTCAGAGAGGTATGGAGTTTCTTCTAGTTTAATTTCCCGAAATTCCATGCAGCTTATTTGAACCCAAAATGTGGATGCCAAATATGTTTTTAATTATGCTTAGTGAGAGTATGTAACATTCATGTTCAGATATATATTAACTGCATGAAGGGGGTGACAATGGAATAACAGGATTGTAATTTTAATCTTGGAAACAGACAGAAAGCTTTCCCATGGGTCCCCTCAAGGACCTCAGCTCCTTGCCAGTCGTTTGGGAGCCACAGAGCACAGGGAGGAATCCACCTCAGCACAGCCAATGGAGTCATTGCAGGTGAGCAAAGGGGTAGGCTGAAGAAAACTGTGCAAGGCTGTTATCAGGACAGAGGTCTAAAAAAAAGGAGGTGAAGATTTGTGATCTCTCTCAGCTATTAATGCCTTTGCCTGCATTCTGCAGTCCTGATATAAATGTGATGGTAATGATGCACTAGAATAGGAATGCCCAAAGCGGGACAGTTGTCAGTATGAACAAAACCAGGGAAAGGAAATCAACACTGACTGCATTCCTACTAATTCTCTTCTAATACATTCCTGAATCTGCAATTAGCAAATACTGCTCTTTGTTGGCAAGTTAATATTTAAAACTCAATATTCAGTAATGCTGTGGTGGAAGTATATAGCAAGGTATTGATTTATTTTTATTGGAAGAAGCTGTGGGTCCTTAATGCAGCTAATGGGGAAATCAAGGATAGTAGATACTCCTCAAAGCAATGCATTTCAGTGCAGATTATTTCAAATTGCATCAGTAGCTGATTTTTCTATCTTCTATGCATTTTGCAAATATTTCCTTACTAAAGCCTAAAGAATTACGTCTATTTCAGTTTGCAAGTTCCTCTGCAGTGACTAGCCAGAAAAGCTTAGCAAGCACACAGGTGTCAAGGATCCAGAAGGAAACAGATTTCCTTAAGTAAGTGACTTCTCCTTTTACCGTATTTGGCCTTTGGAAAATATCTGATCCTTTTGCAACCAAACTGATAATACTGTGGGCCTCTGTAAAAATTAGGAAGGCAAAGACAGACACTGGGTCATAGCTGCAGATCATGCATAACTGCATAATCTAGGTAGGACTTTGAAAATTCTGTTTCTTAAATGTAGTTTTCAACTGTCAGTTATCAGCTGTCTTATCATCCCTTAAAAAAACTCTTAACACCCATAGGATTAGGGGATAAACTGTCTTTTCAAATCATAGTACACTCTCAGTGCTGTAGGTGAACACTGCTCAGTGGAGTAGTCTCACAGAACATTAATGCTTATCAGTATTGAAAAAGTTTGTGATCTCCATCAGTGGCTCCCCGTGGTGCAGCAGTGAGGCCTGACACAGACTGCCTGTCAGGAGACCTGTTTACCTCCCATGATGAGGAGGAAAGCATGAAACTCCATAGTAGTCAGAGAACTTTTACCTTGCAAAGCTGTTTAGAGTTCAGAACTCCGTATCATGGATGGTGGGGCATGGTCTGGTGTCCCACCACAGCTTGGAAACCACAGCTGAGAAATCAGTGGCCTACATCCTGTCACAACATGTTCCAGATTATTCATTATTATGCAGCAGTGCAATACTAAATCAAGCTCAGCCAGTTTGCTCTTATTTTCAGATGTGCACATTGTTCTGCCCCTTGCCTGTCTGAGCCCTTGGCTCACTTCTGCCAGAAATGTGGATCTCCTGTCCCCCCTGTGCCAATCCGGTGCTTCCCGCTCCCCAAAGGAACACAGGTCAGCAAAACATCATAGCAATTCACATATCATCCTTGGAGAGAACAACAGCTTCTGCAAGTTACACAGTCAATGCTGGCAAACCTGTTACCTACTCAGACTTTCATTTGAAACAACAGTCTAATTGCTGTGTTCTGCTCAATACCTTTAGCACTGGACCCAATGAAATGCTCCAAAAATGGGCAAAATTGATCATAGATTTCTTCAAGTGCCATGTATTCTAATAAGGAAAACAAAGAAAAAGTAAATTATTTGCCTATGTCAGGAAATGGTACCAGTCCTGAAACTTTAAATTATGGCATGTATGGGCATATGCACCAATTTTTTGCATGGGCAAGCATTTATGGTTGCCACGTACAGGAATTGTCCCATAAGCAAATGGGTGCATAAACATATGGGTGCATGTAACTGTCTTCCCTGAGCTCTTCCCAAGAGATAATAACCTGATGTAACAAGTCAATGGTGTGCTTCCTTTCCTGTATCATCAGAAAGTTGTCTGGTCTGGGCAATGCTGTAGTTTTAAGTAATGACCAAGATTCACCACCTCTTTAGATTAGGTTCATAATTAGGAGAATTTCCTTCCTGTTAGGAGTAGATGACAGTGGAATAACAGGATTATAATTTTAGTGGAAACAGAAAGAAAGCCTTCTCACAGGTTCCCCTCAAGGACCACAGCAACTTGCCAGTCCTACTATATTTTATAGTAGCATTTTAATTTTATTGAAAATTACCCTAATACCTTTCTGACATTCTCTTTCCAGATGTATTAAAATTTTCTTAATATGATCCTTTGATCTTTAAGGATCAATATCAGCATCAGTTGCTGTCAATTGCTGTGTTTCCAGTGACTTTGCTGCTGATGCAGACTCCAGCTAGGAAAACACTGAAATCTCATGATAACCTTAATAACGTCATTGTGATCCTTAACATAACTGAGATGCGGCTTTTCCTTCAGATGGCATCATGCCTTGAATGCAGACATCTTGTGCCAATGAATACACCCACTTGCATTATCTGTGAGGCACCAATAGCTCCACAGCTGCAGCCCCAAAACAGCATCTGCATAAAGGTAATTGAGAATAAGTAAAACAAAATAGTGATTTAACTCCTGGCATGCATTTTTCTAACAGATTACTTCATTACAAATATTTTGATCCAACCTGGCTTTGTATAATTACATTATAGACAGCTTTAAGAGTTAGTGGGATTAAAAACAGCTTGAATGGAAAAATGAATTAAAGGTTCCCCAGCACAAAAAAGACGTGGACATACTTCCCTTCAGAAGGAAGGAGCAGCAGAGGCAATGTGTGATGAGCTGACATTAACCCCCAATTCCCTATGCTGCTGAGGAGGGCAGGAGATAGAGAATCAGGAGGAAAGTTAAGTCCAGGAAGGAGGGAGGGGTGGGGGGAAGGTGTTTTTTGAGATTTGGTTTGATTCCTCATTTTCCTACTCTGATTTAATTGGTAATAAAGTCAGTGACTTTGCCCAAGATGAGTCTCTTTTTCCTCAGACAGTAATCAGTAAGTGATCTCTCTCTGCCCTTAAACTCATGAGTCTTTCTTTATATTTTCTCTTCTCTGTCCAGCTGAGGAGGGGAGTAATAGAATGGCTTTGGTGGTCTTCAGCCATGGTCTTCAGCCATGGTCAACTCACCACCAGAGATCTTTTAAGGCACCTCATAGTATTATGGTATTATATTATTATTAATAATTGTCTATGCAGATACTGGGCTGTTTTTTGTGAGTATAGTGACTAAGCAAACTGAAACCAGAGTATACAAAGACCTGGAGATATTGATACTGAATCCCGTAAGGAAACAATACCATAATTTAAAAAAAAATAGTTCCCATGTGATGAGCAGGCAACATGGCCTAACTAAAGTGTGAAACAGTCCAGACTCGAAGGATATCTGCTATCTGCAGGGCTGAATAACCACAGCACTTTGTAAGATCAAGTCTTCTTCTTTGTCTTTTTTGTTGACAGTTTTCAAATACTATGTGAAATGTATTTTCTCTCTGTTTAAAAGGGCAAAGTCATTTGTCAGGTGTGTGGCACAGGAAATCCTCTTTACCATAAACACTGTGTGGCTTGTGAGAGCAAACTGCCTGAAGTACAGATGGTAAGACTTCAATCACACTGGGTGAATCAAACCACAGCAGAACATCCTTTATCTTTGGGAAACTGAAGTCATGTCCCCATGTCCCTGTGTTACCAAAGCTGAGATTCTCTCCCCAGTGTCAAATCTAAGCCCAGTCCTCCCACAGAAGCTCCACCACTAATGTCCAGCTAAACATAAGTGTCTCATGTACCTTCAAGTTTCTGACACGGAAGTCAGGATTGTGAATGCCATTGAGAAAGCTCAGAAGGCTCTTAGAAAATGGGTAGTCTTGACTCCAAGGGAGTCTTGTTTGTGTCCAGATTACTTTCAATTGCAATAGAAAAGTTGAGTATGTACATCAGGAACATCATTCACACTGGTTTCAGTTATTTTCTGAAAATACAATATGCTTTTACATTATTTTTTTTATCTCTACTTGCTGCTTCTCCTACATGCATACAGCTAGCATGCTTGTATTTGGCTATGACTCTGCACAGAGGTGAGAAAAGCACTGAAATATTACCCCTAAAATTGCTCTGTTTAAACTCCCTGTTTAGCTTGGTTCCTTAGAAGAATTTTATTTTCAGATCTGAAAAATCTAGTATGAAAAATGTCTGGTACATTTCACTTCTCCGGGTTGTGGTAAATACAAAAACGATAGAACAATACTGGTTTGCAAGTTTAAATCTTCTGATTTTAATGAGTAACGTCCTGAGTTCTACAACTGTCTGTTGCTAGAGGCAAAAGTCTCTTGTATAGCCACATAAGTGTCATTTCAAAGTGAATTTCAGTAGGATTCTGTACTTACCTAAGATAAATGTATGTTTAGCTGCTTCACTGAATGCAGATACGTGTGTAGATAATGTGTAGCTGCATATGTAGTTAGGCATGTGACTTGAATGTGAGACTTGTATGAGCTGAGAAAGTTAAATGCTTACTAAGAATTATTAATAGTAATCAGAAAATGTACTAATAATAGTGATTAATTAGTGATAACATTAGTATTTTAATAATAGTAATAATGCTGATACTATTATTAATGGCTATTAAATAATTTATACTTAGAACATATTTAGACTTGTGCTTTTGAAAATTTTATTTTCCAACTAACTCCCAAATTACGGTATCCAAATTGCAATGCACGCCACGCCACAGATTAAAACAGGGCTATTTTGTGTTTGCTTACTTGCTGTTATGGTGTAATCAAAATAATTTTCCTTGGGTTCTGTCCCTTATCCATATTCCTGACTTGTAGAGAAAAGAAACTGCATAAGCCTTAAGGCAAAAACTAACAAAACATTTCTAAGTCCTATTTGTCCTAACTGGGATCTATACTTAAGCTCTAGAAGTTTCAGAAGAAAAACCTGTTTTGTTTTGCTTACTTATATAAGTTAATTGTAGAAAAGTTGGGTAATATATAATTTGCACAAGGCAAAAGACTCCAAAAAATATTTAGGCAGCAAATTCCAAACTGTGAGGAAACTCCTTGCCTGAACATATTCTCTCTGCCATACTACTAAAAAGAAAGGTACAAAGAAAATTGTGTGTTGGATTTGAAAATGCAAGTTTGTCAGTAGAGAAGCCTTCATCTTAATTTCATCTGTACTCATACATATGGCCCTACTAATAAATACTCAGTTTAAAAGCACACAATTCATAAGGTTTTTATTTTTTGGTGCTAGTGCTGCTAAAAATATTTTCAAATTAATTAATGCTACATTTTACCGTGGTTTTGTAATGAAAAACAAAATTATGGGTTAGATCCAAGTCACTCTGTTGTTCATTCTAAGCTGCAATAATTCTTTTAGGCTGAATATTACTTTATGTCTCCAGAGCAGCTTGCTTTCCTCTTATGCCTTATTAGGCTTGTGGGCTTTCCTTCATGAGGAGCATTTTCTCCCTAATCCTTGTTCTGTTTAATCAGCCCGTGTTTGGAGGAGACTCCTGCCCACCTCTCCAGGGCCAGCAAAGGAAGACAGCTCAGTGCTCAAAATGCAACGGCGTGAACCAGAGCGACGCCCGCTTCTGTGCCTGGTGTGGGGCCAAGGCATGTGCTCCTGCTGTCTGTGGGGACAAACCTGCTCTGCAGCAATGTCACACTTCTCTGTGCAAAACTCCTGTCAGTCAGTGAACGCTGTTATTATCAAGATACTTGCTTAGAGCATAGAGGATTGTATATGGAAAAATGAACGGCTTAGAAGACATCCTGACCCCACATCAGTCAGTGACCCAGGGGTTTAGAGTTGCAAACAAATTATCTTGGGTCAACAAGCACCAGATCATTGCATCAGCTGAGATGCAACAGCCCTGTGCTCAGGCAAAATAATGTGACCATCAAAGGTTAAAGTATAGGCTGACTCAGTGCAAGTTTTCCTATAACAGCTCTGGGCTATAATCGCCTATACAGGCAAGTACCAGATATGAGGTGATGTGTGCAATTGTTTTGACTGAAGGCCTACTTAACTTCAGTAAGGACAACTACTTAACTGGTGCTCAGTAGAGTTACAATCAATGTAAACAATTTCCCCTTGTACGGTGCTTCTACCTAAGATCACACTAAGGGAGAATTTATTCTCTGTGAGCTGAATGCACATAAAATTTGAAACACTCCCCTATATGCATAAATAGCCATTAGTCCTGTACTGTACTAGGGCACTCAGGGTGGTACTGTACTTCCTTTTAATTCATTCCTCTGCTCTTATTCCTGGGTCATTCATCCTATGCTTCTCTAATGACAAATGTTGCATTGAACTTTCCAGCCTGGACCTCCTCCATCCTACTTTACTTGTTCCAAGTGTGGTACCAGCAACCAGCCCTATGCTCGCTTCTGCGTGTTCTGTGGTGTCTACATAGAGTCCCCATCCAGACAGAGCTCTCCTGGCAGTCCCATGGATCGTGGGGACTCGCTGGGATCCTCTCAGGTAGGACACAGTTACAAAGCCAGGTTTAATCTCAGCTGAGATGCTGCTCCACTGGGGGTATGGATCAGCACAGCTCCATTCATTTCCTTGGGACAATGCTGTGGGCTGGGAGCACAAGGAGGGCAAAAATGTTTTCTGCTGAAAAGCAGCCTCAGCCCAAGGCCTTGATCCAGCCTCTTTGCAAACGGCAAAGTGAGAAACAATCAGGCTTTCAAAAGTCTTAGCTCTTTAAGTAGTTTTGTCTTATTGGCTGTGAATTATATTGTGGTCTGCTGCTACAAGGTTTTCTTTCACGCATATGTAGTAGTTTTTTTAAAACTGTTTTAAGAAGGAGCCCAATACTTAGCAAGGCTAGCTTTTGCCTTACAAAAGCATACACGTCCCCTGGCAATCATGAACAATTTGGATTTTGCTTGAATATTTGTGATAGGCTGCATTGTTGTTACAGACTAGTAATTAAAATAAAAAATTGTTAATTATTCTTCCTGCTACCTTTTTCATTCCCTTACAATTTGGTGTACTGTTCTGGTTAGTTATCCTTGTAAGTCATTGAATTATATCTATATCACTTACATTTTCCCTTCTCCTCCACCCCCCCACAGGCAAAACGATTACAGGCTCAAGTTGCCTGGCAAACTTGTCCTGTTTCCTTGCCCAAATCAAGGGCAGAACTAACAGAAAGAGAAGATAAAGGAACCCAAACCATTGGACTTTTTTACCCATCCAGCAAACTGTTGGAAAAGAAGGAGCTTGAGCTGATTTCACAGAAAGAAAAGGTAGAAAAGATGAGTGATCATAAGTCTCTCCTGACAGCCATTAGTCCTGGAAAAGGTTAGAAGTTCTCATTTTATGATTTCTAAACAATTTATGACCTTGATTTTTTCTTGAAAATATTTTAGTTTATGGAATGTGGCATCAGTAGGACGCTGATTTACATCTTTACAAGTCTGTGTTTCCACGAGTCACTTGTAAATGGACTGCCTCAGAATTCAATCACTGATCTCCACCAAGAGCTAAAAGAAAGCTATCAGCAATATCAAAATTGGGGTTACTGAGCCCTGTGCAGCCTTACTAATTTGGTAGTAGTTTGATTTCTTCAAATCCCACAAGACTGGAGGCAGGTGTCCTGTATTTGAATTGGAAACCACTGAACAGCTCCCAGTTCCCAGCATCCTCTCCAGCCCCTGTCTTGTGAACTTCAGGCAGAGCTGTGATGGCACCTGCAGGGATATTGATAAACAAAACTCTGAGACACAGGGGATCAGAGCTCTTGAAAATATGATGGAGCTCATCTACATGAGGAACTTGTTTGGGGTGCTGTTGTGGAATAAATTATAGAACCTTCAGAAGCAAAGAAAAGTAAACTAGAGGAAGAGATTCTTAATAGGATTATGAAAACATCACTCATTGAAGTCTTTCCTCTCACAGACTACAGTAGGAGCAGTATCAGTACTGCAGACAACTTTCTTTCACAGTGAGTTTTGTGGTCAGTTTGTTCTTTGTGGAATCACTTGGCTGTCTGCTGTCATTAAATGCTTGCCATTTTTAAAGGTTTTAGTTTTACTATCCTGAGAAATCTTCAGCTCTCTGGATCCTAAATCCTTGAAGACAGCCTATCAGTATTAATTAGGGATCTAATAAATGGCTCAGTGGGCAAAATTGTCTTCAGTCTCACAGGGCAGTCCAGCTGGGCTATCCATAGAAAGAGTTCATTTTAACTCATTACAACACCACACCCTGGTTTGGAGGAGCAGTTACTCTTTGAGATCCACTTTCTCATCCAGCTCTCTTCAGCAATCAGATGTCAACGCCTCAGGCTGTTACCAGAATTAATTTTCTATTGGGCAGTAAAAGTTGCTAATGAATGTTAGTAATTCCTCTTTTGACTCTGTGTATCTGTATTCAGCTGGACTCTGATTCTTAAAATAATCACTGGGCAAATCTGTTTTCCTCCTCCCTTCCTCTGAAATGTGACATGTTCTCTTAGGCATCACTGTAGGAAATACAACACTTGATTCAACATGTCAGGAAGCTTAATTTAGTCAGAGATAAGAAAGGATTGGCCCCTAATAATGCCAAGAAAAAAGCAAAGTCACACTGAATATTTGTATATCACTGTCAGAAGTACAGCTCTTGACTTGTGAGTGAAAACTGCTGTCACTGGGAAAGGTCATGAAGAAATTCTGAGCTGCTTTTGAATTCTTTTCATTTTTATCCAGTTAGCAGAGGGAACTTTGTTGAAGTTGCACTGTGTAATGTATTCTCCTTTAGATCCTGCCAAGGATTGAGGAACTTATTTCATTCCATAAATCAATAAATGTCTCCTACAGTCAGTTCATGCTGAGTTGCATACATAACTTAAAACTATCTGTATCAACAAAACCATGCACTATCACCCAGGAAAATCTTGTTTATATATGCCAAATATGACCATTATTTCTTCAGTCAAAATAGGATCAGACTTTTGATATTAAAGTTTTTTAATACTAGTGATAAAGTGGTGGAGGTTTTTATTTCTTGACCATATCAACTATTAACTAACGTTCTTTTCATGTGTGAAGATTAAGAAAAAAATACAGTTAAGAAAGGGGTAAACAACAGCAGTACCAAAACACTAATCCTCTGGTGTGTACTGTATTTCTTTTTTGCTATACTTTCTGTCTGTTTTGAACAGGAACCAAAACATTTACCAGGTAAACTTTACAAAGAAGAACTTCTCTTTCCTACTGTAACAAAGGTTAAATAAGTGTGATATAGGTGTAATCTGCTATTGGCAGCATGGATTCCAGTATTCCATCAATGCTGCCAGAAATCCTTTGAGATCTAATAAAACGTCAACCATGTAAGAATATGTTCCTGACAGTCTGGATTTTTTCAAATAAAATCTGGGGATCTGGGCTAGTTATGAATCACTTTATTGCAAATAATACTGACTTCTATGGAGACATCACTCACCAGGTAGTCTATTTTAGATGTTTTAAATACTACTTTCATCTTGTATTAGTTTTTGCATATGAGACCACAGCAGGGAACAATTTATGTTGTTCTGTGGATCCTTCTTTTTCTTATTCATTTAAAGCTGCTTAACAAGTAAGAGTTGTTGGTTCAGTTTGCCATACCAGTTCATCCTTGAGTCTTCCAAGTATTTCCAGAACTCCTTGTGCCCTTGATTTGTCTTGTAAAAGCCAGAGCAGCACTTTCCTTCTGGCTTGGTGCCTTTTCACTGTTCTAAGCTTCACTTAACGTGAAGGAAAGGATAAGGTCAGAGCAGCTGCATTGTGTAAGTTAAATGAGGTTACCAAGCCTACACAGTTTATTTACAACAAAATGAATCATGCTCTGTACTTACCATGAGGATGCTAAAAAAGAAAATTAGCCAGATCCTGAAAACAATCAGTTAAAAATGAGAAAAATTCCTCTTGGTTTTTTTTTTCTTGGATTAAAACAAAATGTAGCTCTGGAATTGCCTGGACTGGAGGTGCAAAAGTTCTAAATGGCTTAAGATGAGTTTTTAATCCAGGCATGTTCAGCTCCTCATGTTTTGTGCCCTCTATCAGCACAAAGGAAAGCTGACTCTCTCCCAGACATCCTGACAGGCAAAAGAGCAGGAATGCTTAAGCTTTTAATATGCTCTCACATATATAATTGAAAGGAATTTATTTGGAAGATAATTTACACAGATCAAAATGTTGTGTATCCTGAGTTTCTGTGCTTGCAGTTTTCAGATTTGGCTTATTGTTCCCTGTCAGTTATCCCAAATCAACTAAAAATCAGTTCAATAACACGTAATTGCTTAATTTTAATATTTTACTTTTTTCTTTTCTTATGAGCTGGAATAGTGTGAGATTTTTCCCTTCACACAGGACCAGTTTTGACTGCTAAGGATCATTCCAAGACATGGCTTTGTTTTTAACAGAGGGCCATAAGGATGAATTATAACTATAGATAAAACAGTGTTTTACCTGGGTTTTTAGGGTATAACTTCCTTCTCATTTTCTTGATTAGATTAATTTTCCACAGAATTTTTTTATCTCAGTGCTATCTTTTAAATCTTCCATCACTTGACTAGAAGGAATGTTAATCACATTTTAAGGATTTTTCTCCTACTTAATTCCCTGTGAACAGGTTACTGGAGAAAACAGCTGGATCATGTTTGTGCTCATGTAAGAAGCTATGCCCAGAACAACCTTGAATTCAGAACACTGATTGGAGAACCTCAAATGGGAAAGGTAGGAAGGAGCTTGTGAGTAATATCTTCCTATGGAGGGTTATGAAAAGATTATTGTGGCTGCTACATAAACACTGGAAAAATAAATGTCTCCCTTTTCTTTAGATGTTGACTTGTTTGTGTGTATCATTTGTTTTGTTTGGTTGTTCCATTTTTCAGTGAGTCTTTTCCTGAAGAATTTTTTCTGCTTTTTTCCCAATGGCAATTTCTATTCTCTCACCTAAGAGCTGTAAGGGGAGTGAGAAAGCTTTTGCTCAGATGCTTTTAATATAGTAAGAAGGTGGAAACCTTCTAGGACTCCTTCCTAAGGAGTACATACTCCAGTAGATAGTTTGCACCTGATTTATATATCCACTGAGACCTATTGTCCATCGGGAACTTCAGAAGCTGCAGTGCAACTATAAGAGATTATCTGCTTAATAGAGTTGAGGTACAGTCCATTGCAACTTTTTTCCTCTGCTAGAGGATTCAAAAGGATAGGGCTGAATATAAAATTGCCTAGGAAAGGCTATTCCTGCTGCTTCTTGGCCTTTTGTCAGTTTATTGTCTTAAAAGCAGTGCCCCCAAAAGTAACAGAAATGGTTCAAAGCAGATGCCAGCTATCTGGGTTTAATGCTGCTTTCTCAGTTTTTCATGTGGATTAGAAATATCAACCTTACCTCAAAATTCTCAACCAGCTGTGATATAATCTTCATTCAATTTCTTTATAATCCCCTGTGCATTCACTTTTGTATGACTTCCATAGACTTGTTGCCAGCAGTACTGTCTCAAGGAATTGATACACAAAGGTACCAAAGTTTTAATACAGACTGTGTTTTCCCAGACTGGTGTCACTAAAGCAGCCACCAGTTCTCCTGGATCTGCGAGTCCGAAGAAAAACACAGCCTTTTATGCAGCTACAAAATCTCGGTGGAGAATGACTGAACTTCCATGAAATGCAGCCTCACTACAGCTTTGGATTAATTTGGCATTTCAGTTGTGAAATTTCCAGTTACTCAAAATACACCTGCCCCTTCCTCATTGACATGGGAAGCATTGGTACAATATCACAAGTAGGCAAAGGCCACATGTGTAATTTTGTGCATTGGCTGCACAAGAAACACCATCAGCAAGACATTCCTAAAAGTACTTCTGTGCGTTTTTTTGCTAAGGCATAATAATGGCTGCTCTTTCCTTCTAGATCAATTATGCCACCATCTCTGAAGATGACTATGAAGTCACTATTACATTGAATTTTGCTGCTGTTAACAAGGTCAGCTCCTGGGATGGGGCCTGTTGAGAGGCAGGTGGTCAGAGGCAGCTGTCACTAGAGCAGTGTAATGCTGATATATTTTAAATTCAAGTCTAAACAAGAAATGCTTTTGTTCAGAGGGTGTTAACTTATCGCTTCAGAGAGAAGACTCTTTTTCTTTCTCTGTTGGAGCTGGATGAACAGGTATCCTTATCTGATTAAGCCAGACTTCATGGTTACGGTGCTGTCATCTCACATTTTGTTAGTTTGCTATTAGTATTAATTTTCTTCTTTCAGCTGATGTTGTTTGATGATTCTAGCACCCCTTAGCTTTTGATCTCAGATCCTGCTTTTCTTCCACCTGCGAAGTGTGCTGTTAAAAACTAAGTTTAGTAATTTTCAATAGTTTGGAGATAACTTTTGTCAGAGCTCCTGTTAACTCTATTCAAAATGTGGAATCTCTATCTCAAGAACTAGCATGTTCCAAAAATCACAACATACACATTTCCAGCTTTTTGAGATGAAAAATCTATCATTTAAAAAATCCAAAATTCAGACTGTGTCTCTTGTGTGGAATCTTGGAAAGTTTACCTTGCCATGTGAGGCCTGAAAAACTGTATCACATAATTTCAGAAGTGAAATTTCTCAGGTGGTAAAAACACTTTCATTTGGATGAGAATCTTAATTTCATTAATTGAGGTTGTATCACTTTTTTTTTTCTAAATCAAAAGAAATACCTAACACAAGATTCAGAAAAAATTGCTACATAATTTTGCCTTGAAACAGAGCTCAATTACATATGATAATGTCTTGTGGCAATTTGACACTGATATTCAAAGCCTATGTATTTTCTCATATGCAACAGTATTGTGCCACTAAGATTACAGCAGCATTACACGATAATAACTGCCTGCATTTGATGATTCTACAGGACATTCATTCTAACAGAGCAGTGAAGTTCAGCAATTATTACCTGAGTGCTGGAACAGAAGTCACAGATGGACAGGATGACAGTCAGACTAATTTTGGTGAGATTTTTTTCCCCCATCTTTACAGACCATAAATAAGCAGTCAGGAATACAGAAATAGTTCTTGGAAGCTTAGGCACCAAGGCAGGGAAACATTCTGTGCCTATTTAAGTTGACCTTTTAAGTCTCAAAATGTGTCCAAGTTGAGATTTAAGCAATGTTCAGGCTCTCTGAAAAACTCCTGGGAATACTTCATCCCTGGAGAGCTGAGAATACCAGTGAACTGCAGCCGCAGGTCACAGCAGTGTTTTTGTTATAGCACTAGAACTTTAGATGTTTCATGTACTCTTTTGCAGTAGGAACCATAACTATCAATATTATCTGAACTTTGGAGCTCTGCCAGGGACTGCCAGCTCTGGCATATTTGGCAAAATTGAGAAATTATGAAATATGTTCATGCAGAGATGTTGTTTAACTGCAATCGCCCACTGGTGTCAGTAACAGCTCAGCATTTTGGGCATCTCATATTGGACTTAGGTTTTCATTAAATCAACCAGTTGTAAAGTCAGGATTACATTCAGGAATTCCTACAGCATCAGTTGACACACTTAATTCACATGTAAGTTTCATCCACTTTGTGCTTCCAGTCTGAGGCTTGGCAAGAGGCAGTCAGTGCACTGGGAGCTGTGCAAACCTTTTGTTAAAACCAGTATGAACTGCAACAAGTATTTCATCACTTTCTCACGTGGAAAACTGATAAATACTGCACTAAATTGTGCAGTAGATTGTGGATAAATTATTTCCAGATCTCTCCTCCAAGTTCTAGTTAGGATACTGACTTTGCTTTGAATTAACACTTGTTTTCTTTTCTGGTAGGAAGAGATGATCATAATCTTTTCTATTCAAGAGGCAAAGTAAAGAGAAGCAAGTCAAGAACACACATGGGACAAGAATATAAGCTCTCTGTAAGTATTTTCTGCAAATACAGGAAAAAAGATTTATAAAGCAGCACTAACATGAAGGAGGACATCCAGGCATTAAAATAGAAAGATTTTAACCCTGACTGGGGGCAGGGGATAAAAGTTCAACTTAATATAAAACCTGAACATTGGTAACTGACATTTAGTTCAGAACTGAAAATAACTAATTTGTTTTTCTACTATGAGTTTAATTAGATTTTTTTCTCTCATTTTGAACCCATTCAATTTTGACACTGCATTAGGTGTAAGGACTGTTGCAGTGATTCTCTTACAGATTTTTTCAGAAGCAATATCATATGGAGGTATTGTCATCTTCCCTTGACTTTACATTTGACTCCATAGAGGCCTAATTTAATTCAAGCAAGGATTTACTTCCACTGGAGCCCAAATGTCCTGAAAGAACTGTCTACTAAAGGGATTGTCAGTAATGACATAGAAAATTTCAAAAGGGAAATGTACATTAATCTAAGTTTGGATCAGTCAGCCAACTCAACAAGTGGGAGAAGATACAGAGCTCTCTGATGAGTCCAGAGATAAAAATGCATGGTCAAGTGACTGAGCTTTCAAAATGAGAAAAGGTTGAAAGCTGGGAAGAAATAAAAGGAAAAGGTTTTAGGTTGTTGTTTGTTAAGACTTAGTAAACTAATTTCACTGAGGCAAAACATACACATTTTTAAAACAAAATACTTCCACAAGTTCTGGAAGCTTCAAACTTTACTCTTAAACATGTACCCATGTTTAGTTTTACTGTGCTGAGCAGATCTTTGTACAGGCCTGGAGAGCTGCACTGACGTAAAGTGAATAATTTGCAGACACGCTGAATGAAGACCTCAGTAGTGAGATATTAGCCAGGGTTACCCAACACTTGCTCAGGTTCAGAAAGACATTCCCAAAGAAGTCAGGGATTAGTAACAATGAGGCTTATATACATTGAATTCATGCCACTGTGTGATTTGCACTTTCATTCCAAGGCAGAATCTGACCCAGCTGCTTGTATTTTCCCTGTGTGAAATGTTCCTGGCTGTTGTGTGTCTCCACAGCCAGAGTCCAGACAGCTGCTGGATGAAGTGGGTCAAACTGGGAAAGGAAGAATCACCTTCATAGAACAATTGCTCAGTGATGTAAGTTACACTTGCTGAAGTTTCTTTTTTCAACTCATTGGCTCTTTGCTGCATGAATATTAGCCTGGAATGTAACTTCAGCTTGATGATTAGGAGGCAACAGCCTTGCAATACCAGTTTTCAGACTGAAAGAGCATTTTAGAGAAAATAGGGCCTGTTTTACATTTATAGATGTTCTCCCCAAATTTCTATTTGGTCAGTGCATAAGGCAGTCTTCTCTGGGTTTGTCAAAGTCGAACAAAAAAAAAAGTATTACTCTTATAATTTAGGATCAAGTCCCCTGTATAGCAAAAGCAAGCATAATCTCTGTGCTTCTGGCTCTGGGATTTCATTTGGCTGTTACACACATTTACTCTGGCTTTGAGCTAGGAGATGACAAACATTTTCAGAAGAAAGCAAAACAACACACTTTGAACCTCTCTGTCTTGAGTATGAAGCCCATTTGTCAACTTGAACTGGCATAATACAAAAGCGAGGTAGAAACTGAAGAATCTGTGTGGTTTTACCAGCCCCCTTTACCTCTGCTCTGTTCCAGGGAGCTGACCCCAATTCCCTGAGCGAGGAGGAGCGCCCTGCCCTCACAGTCGCTGTCCTGAACAAGCACACAGGAGCCATCTCCCCTCTCATGCAGAATGGGGCTGACATTGACCAGCAGTCAGGGCCGTGAGTGAGCGCTGATCCTCTGCCTCGGCTCTTTCCAAGTTTTAATGGAAAAACTCACACATGCTTCAGTTTTATAGAGAACTTAACCCCACCTCTCCTCCACAAATCTGCTCCTTTCAATGACAGTATCCACACTCCTTCCAGTTGCTAGCTTTGAAGATTTCTCATAACTTCTGTTATAAAAGCTGCTGTTCTATTCAGTTCCTTCCCCCATCCACTTCAACTTAATATGATAAACCCCACCAAAGCCTACCACACTTCTAGTCTGTATCCTCCTATTCAGTTTCCTAAGTTTTATTTGCTAAGTTTCCTTAGGTAGTAAGTGCATTGCTCATTCCTCCTGTGCAGGCACAACAACACAGCTCTCCACGAGGCAGTTCTGCTGGGACTGGAGGGAGAGGAGTGCATCCGAGCCCTGTTATGGTAGGTACTGTGGCTGGGCCTCCAGCTCACTGCATGGTCCCCCCCACAGCCTGCCAGCACAGACCCGCTTGGCACCACTAGAGGGCCAGAGCCTGCCCCGTGTCCTTGTGGGAAGGAGCATCCAGAAATTCGAAAGTTACTCCACATCAACATTCACCTACATTTCATCGCTAAGTGCAGTCACTTGCACTGAATTTAAGCAGTTTAAAGCAGTGTGTTTTGTATTTACAGCTGCAATGCAAGCGTGCAGAAGAAGAATGCAGCAGGGCACTCAGCACTGGATTTGGCTGTTGCAGCTGGAGATAATAAGGTTATTTCACTGTTCCAAGTAAGTCTGGATAGAGAACATTGAACAAACTTATGAGACACAGGAACATTGTTCTCATCAGTGTGTTATTACAACAAACTTTTTCCCCAAATAAAGCTGAAGGTTCTTTGACTTTGGGAGCACCTGATCACATGTGTCCAGTTCTGTCTGCAGGATCCGGGACCCTGTGTGATCAGCTTGGGCCCTGTAACAGTCAGGTATTTTCTCCAAGATTGCCCCATTCCTTTCCGACAGTTCAGAGCACAATTTCTTTCTGACTGCACTCTACTCTGCAAATTTTCTTTTCCTTCCCAAACAAAGGGACAAACCAAACCTTCCCAGGCACAAATAAATTTCAATGTCTCTGGAATGTCTATAATGCCTGATGAACACTGCTTACAAGAGCTTGACACTTGAGCAACAGCACTGCAAGCTGTAACTGATGAGCTTATTTTCCTTTTTGATGTTAAAACTGCATTCAGCATAGCACATTGCAGTAAAGGTCAGATTCTTGTCCTCCAGAAAATCAAGTAAAACAACTTTGTTGTTCTGCCCTCAACTTTTATTTATAAATGCATCAGCACGAGGCAGCAGCCAACTACAAACAGAAGTTTAAAAGAATACCAGGCACACTAAGGTGTGGTATAACTCAACGTTATTAGCTACAATCCTAAATCCCTGAAGTATTTTTAAAACTCCTTCCCCTTTCTTTGTCCGAAAGTATCTAAAAGCATTGGTATATTCAGTACAAAAATGGAAACGCATGTCAACTCCTATCAGAAATACAAGTTTTAGCACCAAAGCTACCAGTATCTCTATGAGACAGCAATATCTCTAAACAGCTGGATTTACAAAAAAAAAAAAAAAAAGGGAAAACAAGTAAATCCACAAGTAACAATCCTTAAAAAAACAGCAAGAAAATTAGGAGAATCCCTATAGAAAAAGATTATGTATGCAATGCATCAAAACCCAGGTACTTCCCAGACAAACTTGGAGCAATGAAGCAGAATTCCCTCTGCTTCTCAGGGACAGGCAGTCTCGAAGCAGCCTCAGGAAACACGGCCATTCAGTCACAGGGGCAGTGCCACAGCATGTGGACAAGACAGATGTCACTGGCAACTATGAAGCTACAGCAGATTCTTTATACTACAACGCAGGATCTTGGCTTTATCTTCAACCTTGGTCATCTTCTGAGAAATCTCTTTTTTCTGCAAAGAGGAAAAAAAAATGTTACTGTCTACCACTAAGTGCAGTATCATTCAGCTTCGAGGGGAAAGCAGGATACATCCAGCATAAAGCATGGCTGAGAACCAGGAAAGGGCACACCGCCTGATCCAGCCCGAGCCTGGATGCAACAAAGCACTCTGCACAAAGCCTTGTGGTAAGGAACGAGGCCAGCTGAACAATCCAAAGACAAGATGCCGTGTACGTACAACTGCCTTTTTCTTTCGCATTTTGTCCAGCTTCACGAATTCCTGCAGCGTCAGGTTAGCAGGTTCTTTCTGAAGAGAAAGAAAACCACAGTCTGCAGAGTGCTTTCTGTGTTCCTCCCTGAAAAGAGGCGAAAATAAAGAGAAAATAAAAGAGAAGGCAGCAGCTCCCAACGAGCCACACGCAGCCACTCTCCCCTGCCGAGCCCCTCGGTTGCCACCAGCGGTTCCCCCAGGCCCGGGCGGCGCCGATCGGGGCGGAGGCCGAGGGATCTCCCCGGTACTTACAGGGGGTCGTCGTCGGGCTCCCAGCCCTCCAGCTCCTTGAGGCAGAAGAAGCACTGCGCCACGTCGGGGCTGTTCTCGCTGGGGCAGTGCACGAAGCCCGCCGCCGCCATCTGCGGGCACAGGGGAGCCCGTCAGCGCCCGCCCGGCCCCGCTCCCACTCCCGCCACCCCGACCCCGCGCTCACCCGCTCGGGCGTGCAGGCGCAGCCCTCGGTGAAGGGCCAGTTGCGGAAGGTGGCGGCGCGGACGGAGGCGAAGTAGAGCCCCCACACCTCGGGCAGCGCCGGCAGCCCCTCCATGGCCCCGTTCAAACGGCGGCGCGCGCGAGGCAGGGCGGGAGCGGGGCGGGCCGGGCCGGGCCCGCCGCCCTCACGGCGCCCGCGCAGTGCCCGAGCCGCCACCCGGAAGGACGCCCTTTTCTTGGTCGCATCAAAGCTCAGGGAAACGCTTGGGCTTTGCTGCCCTATTAGGAAAGGGTGAGGTTCCGCCTTTATTCTCCTGGAAAGCTGTACTTCGTTAAGCTGTTTGGCCCCTCCTCTCAGTGCTACTGTCGCTGCCCAGCTCTGGGAAGCGCGGAGGAACCGTGCCGTGGAGCAGGGCGGTGTTGGCTCCTCAACCACAGCTCGGGTGCCCTAGCACCCGGGCTCCCGAGGCACAAGAGGGAAGCAGGGGACGGAGAGCACCGTTTGTCTGCTTGCTTCACTAGGTACCTTAGAAGAACCTCACCCCTTGCAAAGCCATGGCTCCCGCCCAGAGGATCACTTCAGTGCTTTTGAGGATCTGGGGTTAAATGAAGGACCTGGATAAAACAAGCTGTCTGCAGTTCAGCAGGTGTCACAGGGCTCTTATAACACCGTCGTCACTTAGCAGTCCTTGAGGGACAAAGGCACAGAGCGAGATGGTCCTCAAAATCTCCATGGTCACCTGTGAAAACACAACGCATCTTCTTCAGACTATTTTCTATCTCCTAGTTCTGTCTGGAAAGGAGGAGCTTGCTAAGACCTGCATGTGTGTGCCGTCTGTGGGGGTGCCCGTAGGGAAATGAGGCGTTTCTGGCCTTGGTCAGCTGCCCACACACATCCTCTTAGGGCCATACTGGAGTTCACTAGATTCCAATGAAATAAGATGATGGAGAGACACCGTAACAAACAGTATGACTACAGACAGGCTTTTCCAAAGGAAGGGTTTTAATTCCATTCATAAAGACATATATTTATTTTATTTCGAAGTCCAGCTAACTCATAACATTAAGAATATTGAAAATTTTCACAGTCCTGAAACAGGCAGAAATGTGCATGGGTGTTCAGGCACACACCCCTTGGCTGGGCTGGTTTTCCTTTCCACTACCACAAAAACTTATTTTGTGTCCCTTTCTCTTCTGTTTCCAAAACGAAGATTCCACCAAGGCTACTACTGCTATAGTCAGGTAGCCAACAGGTATACACAGTAGATTCAGGACCAATAAGTCAGATTTGGTGTGTAGCTCTCTGTGGGCGTGACATGAAAGGACCATCCCAGTGGATGTGATCCGTAGTTAAAATGCACAGCCTGACCTTTGGTCAGTGCAGCTTTCTGTTCATCTGCACTGAAAGTCAGCCAGGGAGAGAAACTGCTACACTGTGGAAAAGGACAAGAGCCATTACCAGAGAAACCATTTGGGGTTGTATTTTTTAATTATTGGGTATTTCTGTTTATCCTTTGCTCTCCTCTTTACTCATACTTAGAGCTTAGGTGCTTCCAAGAGCTGGATCTGGGCTACCTTCACCCTCTCCTCCCTCCAAGCCAGCAGACTGCTTCTACAAATCAGAGCCTGCATTTCAAACATCCCCACTGACTTTTGCTCTGGGTTTCTTTCAGCCAGAGTGCCTGTAGCAGGAGGAGGTGGGTGCTGGAGTCTGTGAGGCTGCTCTGTGGTTAGAGGTGTGCCCAAAGGGCTGATCTGCAGACCAACAACCAGCAGAGAGGTGGAAAGATTCCAAAGAGCTGATTTGGCAGCTGTGGTGCCCTACCTTGCCTAGACACAAACCCACCTGACACCGTTCCTGAACACAAAACACTGCGTGCTACGAGAACTTCACACTGAACACGGGGCAAGGAGGGGAAGGGAAGGCAGCAGGGAAGGAGCAAAACAAAGGTGTCTCCTCTGAGCCTTGTACTTGGGATAACAGGAATCCACACGCTCTTCAGTATTCCTGAAATATGGTTCCAGGACTACAGTTCTGGCATGTGTAGAACTTTCCTAAAGTTAACATCCAGCTACAGACACCAATACCTTATTTCCCTTCACAGACTCAAGACCATTCCTAACAAACCAATCAAACCACAGAAACACTGAATGGTTTAAGTTTAGGTGTTCATTTTTGCTCATAAACAAAAACAGAGACAAAAAACCTGCAACATTTTTTAGACAGGTTTAAAAACTTGAAATCCATGGGGCCCATCTGAAGTGAGAAACACTTCTTTATTTGGTGGTTTTTTTTTTTTGTTTGCTAATGAGGCTCTCCACAGTAACAGTGGCAGGAAAATTCCCCATAAGGAAATTCAATTTTCCAGTGGTTTCAGTGTATCCTAGTTGGCATTTCCAGGCCTCTCCCCTTGGAGCACAGGAATCAATCCTCTTGGATTGCATTTTCCGCATACAACATCTCACTGTTGATCCAAGTCCTAGGGATTTTGTGTTCCAGCGTGTTCCAGCTCTCCTGTGGCAGCCAACATCCTCCACCGAAAGCTGGGCGAGTTTTTTGGAGGGACTGAGCTTTTCCCCAGACCCCTCCAGCAGCTCAGCGCCGCAGCCTGAGGAAGAAGGCGTGCTTGCACTCCTTGCTGTCCAAGGAGTAATACTTGTCATAAAAATCCAAAATGTACTCCTCGGTCTTAAATCCAAACTTCTGGTAGAGCAGCATAGCAGGGTTGCTTGCAGAGACGTGAAGGGTGACGTCCTTGCCCATGCAGGTCTGCCAAGGGACGGGGAGAGGAAAAAAAAAGGAGATATCACTGCAAGAGAATGAGACAGCCTCTGGGGAAATGTGGAGATGAGGAGATTCATCAGCTCAGGGATCCAAGGTACTTAGGAAATGTGAGAAAAGTCACAGGCCCCAGCACAGGAGTTACCACACATAGCCACAGCAAAGGGAGTGCTGCTGTTGCTCCTCCAAGCCTCTGTTTCTGGGAAACGTGGATTCTCTGACAATGAAAGGTTTGGGATTATAATTTGTCATCTTCCCATTGTAAATTACTAAAGTAATTTTTAATTAAAAATAATCTTGGTGTACAGCCCTGATCTCAAATACAATGGCCTGAAGAAAAGACAAAACATGCCAGAGGATCAGGCTCTGCACTCCTCCCTGTCAGCAAACAGAGCTGAGCTCTCTGAGATTGCCTGAGCACCTCTGTGCTGTCATGCTGGAATTCCTGCCTATCCCACCCAGCTCCTCTCCCATCCTTCAGGGCACAGCACTCTCTCCCGAGAAGGCAGGAAATTCAGTTCAGACAGCAAATAATAGCATGGCTGAAGTTACCTTGAAGATCTTAAATTATTCTAACCAGCAACACTGATTAAGATCTGAAATAATTTATTTTCTGCTTTCATCAAGTGTTTTAATAGCATTCCAGGTATATTGAGTGTATTGTAACTTTTAAGTAGGAACAGTAATACCCTCTAGGAAATCTCCAAGACAGAACATTCAAGGGGAAAACTCTCAGGAATTTAAGGAGGGAAGGAAAAAAAATAATTGGAAGCTGTTTTGGGGGAAAGAAAATTTGAATGAGATCTTTAACAAAATGCAGTTTATCCTCTGGGATAGATGCATGAGAGGATAAATTTTGACAGCAAAACCAGCCACCACCATTTGCATCAAAACATTTTCCTGTTAAGTTATGTTGTTCCCAAGAATTCAGCCCCAAACTCAGCACAAGTCAGCAACCTACTCTTAATCCAAACAGAGCATCAAAGTGTCTCAAGCTACAGAGAGGAGACCCCAAGCCCAAGCAGGCCACAAAGCAGCACCTACAACCTGGAGACTGAGGAACAGAAGGTCACAACCAACATTATTCTACAAACCCCTTCTACCACTGTCAGAAAGTCAGCAACAGCAAAATAAACCTAATGTGAGCCAAACATACAGTGCTGATCTCTCATTGCTAGTGTGCCTAATCAGACGCAAATCTCTCAAATCTGCTTGGCTTTCCTCAACAGGGAATTTCATGCAAGCAGGATTAGGTTAATTGATGTGATACATCCTACAAAAAGGTGTGAGGATTTTCTGTGGCTTACTTGCCAACTCTGGCATCCCAGCTCTGCTGGAGAGGGAAGTCTCTGAGAGCCCACCTGCTGGATCCCTGCAAACCTTGGCGCCTGTTCCCACTGGGTGTTGGCATCTCCCATCAACATGTTCACTGAGCTGAGGGCAATTTCCTTCAACACTTGACAGAGAGCTGCCTGGGAGATGCAAGGGGTGAGTTTAAAGAATATTGATTAGAGGCCTCTGTCAGCACTGCAGAGGGTTGTACAGGTAGCAGAGTTACCCTTGGGCAGCCCAGGAGCGGAAAGTGCTTTTCCAAAGCACAGATCGCTTTCCTGAAAGCTCTGCCAGCACTCCCTACCTTGCTTCAGCTAAATAAGAGGATAAAACAGTTTCAATGGTGAGTTTTTGTTAGTGAAACTCATCTTGAGTACAACAATGTTTCCCATCAGCAGCTCTGTCAAGAGAGTTCAGGGAGCGGTAAAACTGTGGAGTTGGGCTCTGTAAAGGACATACATCTGTATCCCTATTCAGGATTAAGCTGCCTTTCCTGCAATTTAATTCAGGAAAATCAGTGGAATTAAGGCCACTTGAATAACAGTATTCATTCAGAGATTTAATGAAGTTTAACTTCTTTAATATCACCCATTTAGTTAGCTGAGATTAATTTTCCCAAGTATTCCTGTGGAACAAGGCCCAGTACAAGCCAGTTTAAGCAAACTGAGGAAAAAAACCAAAGTGCAAACACTTTATCATTAACACAGCTGTATTTCAAAAAGAGTATAAAAGTGAAAGTGAGTGATTGAGATCAGTAAATTATTTAATGCATGGAATAAACCTCCAGGTGTAGTCAAGAAAGCTGCAATAATTCTAACTGACCCTGCCCACTCTTACCTCATTTTCTCCTTTAAACCCCTCATTTCCAGGATCTCTCGTACACAAACTACTGACCATTGAAGAACACAGAGTTAATCCCAAAACAGCTGAAGTGTGCAGCATTCCTCTAATTCTGAGGACATGACCAGGGTGGTTGTTTTCCTAAACACATTTCAACTTCCAAAACAGGAGCTATTTCCTCCCATAAACATTCACAAAAAGGGTTCTTATGCTCTAATATCTGCATGTGTGAGAAGAAGTGAGAGCTAGTTCTTTGACAGATTCACAGGCTGATTTCATTTCATTACCTGGATAAGATGGTAAATCATGAAGGTTGCAATCCCAGCTCTTCTCCACTCAGGGTGCACCAAGAGAAAAGAGATGTAAGCTTCGTTGTACTTCACGTCTGGCACCATAAAGCCGAAGGCAATGATAACTTTCTTGTAAAGGACAACAACACTGAAGTCAGGATACTGCAGGCACTCTGACAAATCGATTCCTACGGAGAAAAAGAGAAACAGCAGTTGGAAGCACTGCAAACCAAAAGAAAAGTGTCATTGAAATCCAGGAGTTTAAGGTTTTTCAGAAACACTTGATCCCTTGTTTTTACCTTTATTTCAAATTTGTGATAGCAAGAGATCACAGCA
This sequence comes from Leptocoma aspasia, assembly GCA_013399835.1. Lineage (NCBI taxonomy): Eukaryota > Metazoa > Chordata > Aves > Passeriformes > Nectariniidae > Leptocoma > Leptocoma aspasia. Next base: position 240,569 of record VXAX01007650.1, read on the forward strand.
TCACAGAGTAGTCCAAGGCTCCTGCTACAGCAGTCCTCTGTTACTATAAATTATGCAGCCAAATTTCCCACGTTTTGGGAAATCCCAGGGGTCAGGACACCCAAGAGTGCAGGGGATGAACCCTGCCTTGGGAAAACCAACTGCCCGATCCTGGTGTCTTCCCTGCCAGGTAAGTATGCAAGGGAAAAATTGATACAACAAAACAGACAAAACAAGATCTGCCCAGCAGGGAAGCTTGCATGGAAATACTAACACAGCTGATTTCCCTTCAAATTACTCAAGGATGAAACTGAAACATAACTCTTCGGAAGCAGCACACATGAAACTGGGCTTCAGCTTTGGTAGCATTACCTGCTATGGTTCCTATGTTTTTCGTCCACCTTGCCTGAGGCTCTTACTGCTGTCTCTTGTGCACACTCAGCTGGTTGTGGAGCTACACTGTGAGCCTGACCACTTGCTTTTAGCATGCAAATTCTCTAATCTGGGGGATGAAGTAGCCTCTCAGGCAGTGGTGCTTCTGTGAGTCAGAGGCTGGACACAGAAGGAGGCTGGGAGTTCTTTAAGTTGCCTAATCACCCTGCTGTTGCAGTGCTAGAGCATCCACACAGCCTGCCAGCACCAAGCAGTGCAGCTCGAGGCACTGAAGACTGCTTGGTAATTTGTGTGGACAGACCCTAAATGAGATGCAAGACACAGAGGAGATGTGCCAGAAATGTTTGCTTCAGCCTCAAGGTGGCAATTGCAATGTATTTGGAAGAGTATGTTTTCCAGTAATCATTCTTAATGAGATGCAACACTTCATAAGGCACCAGGCACCAAGAAGTGGGTGAGTTATATTCTCGCTGGAGAGCAAGTTGGGTGGAGCAAGACGTGGGAGGGATTGATTGGCAATAGGGAGATGTGTTAATTAAGCCAAAGCTGCCATTGCCTATGGTGTGTGCCTTGCAGCGTGTCTGGACAGGAACACTCATTGCCCCGGGCACTGGCATCTCTGCGATGGTGCAGTTTTTCCTGTAGGAAGGTGCTTAGCTCAGGATGGTTCACCACTGCAGACGCTTCCCACTAGGGAGAGGTTCCTTTTAGGGCACCAAGGCACTGTGAAGAACAACACCCGGGAATCTCTCTTCCACCAACTCGCTTGCAGTCACTACCTGGAAATGTAGTTCTGCCTTGGGAGAGGCAAGAACAGCTCTGAAAGGAAGGATTTGGAGGCACAGAAGAACTATCTGTGGGTTTAATGATGCTCACCCAGTTGCATATCCCTGCCTCCCACCTCCAAGCTGTACCAGCTAAAACCCTTTACATCCAGGCTTTACCTCCCAAAGCATCACTTCCCTCTCCTGCCAAAACAGAACCAAGGTGCAACGGTCATATCCCAGCCGTTTTTTCACCATGGAAAATATTTGGACTCCTGTTTGGAGACTGATGGGGGTGCCAGCTTTCTGATTTAATGATGAACACAATTGGGTGGAACACACCCATGCTCCTTATGTTAAATAAAAAAGGGTGAGTCCTGAAGAACTTAATGAAGGTGCAACCCAACTTGGCCAGAACTTCAAATGCATTATCAGGAGAGGAGAGACTATGACAAAGCAGTTCAGCCTCTGCTAGGATTGCAAGCGTCTCTCACAAGCTCTCAAACGGCTTGTGAAATGAAAGGCATGCCAGGTTATTTCCCCTACACTGTAAAATTTGCATAATGAGTAGCACAAAGAGCTGCCATCCTGACTGCAGCATATGGGCACTGCTGAACTACAGCCCTGCTGAATCACCATCAGCAAATCAAAACACAAAGCAAACAGTTACCTGGAATAAAGGTGTGTACTGTTTGTACTGGGCTTTTCTAAATTAGTCTGCTGCATTGTTTGCTAATCAGAAACTGATGCATGCAGCAGATGAACATCACTAATATTATTTCAGAAGAACTAAAGAGTGTAGCCTCGTAACCGTGCCCAGAAAGAGTAGCCATTGTCCCCAAAGAACCTGCAGTTCCAGAAATGACATAGAAAAATACAAACCTAAACTTTCCCATACCTTGTAAAAACTGAGGCTTGAAGAAATAATGGACATCACAGTGGAGCCTACAGTTGTAAAAGCAATTCATTGAATCACAGAATAAGCTGAGTTGGAAGGGACCCTCAAGGATCATCGAGTCCAACTCCTGGCCCTGCACAGGACAACCTCAAGAGTCACACCATGTGCATGAGAGCGTTGTCCAAACGCTGACTCCTCTTGGGCAGGCTTGGAGCTGTGACACTGCCCTCGGCTGTTCCAATGCCCAATCACCCTCTGGGTGAAAAACTTTTTCCTGATATCCAACCTAAACCTCCCCTAACACAGCTTCAGAGCCGTTCTCTTGGGTCCTATCATCACAGAGATCGGTGCCTGCCCGCCTGCTTCCCCTCCTGAGGAAACTGCAGACCATGATGAGGTCTTCCCTCAGTCTCCTCCTCTCCAGGCTGAACAGACCAAGTGACCTCAGCGACTCCTCATAGGACTTCCCAACTTTCATTCTGACTATCCAGTTTATGGCTGCTAGGAAGAAACCTTCTCACAAAGGTAATGAATAGTAATCTGTGGTATAAAACTGTTTATTTCAATCCCAGATTCTGCAAAACATTTCACTGGATGCTTAAATTTAGTTAACTACTTAACTACCTGACTACTCCTATTAGCACCTATTTTTTTAAGTGCTGTGCTAATTAGGGCCTAATTGCTCAGTTTTACCAAATCTCAAGAGACAAAGACACCCAACCACATCTCCAACTCAAATGCATTCCTGTGACATCAGATAATGGGTTTCTAAAAACCAGCCAGACACTAAGGGAAGAAAAATTTGGCCCAAGAACATTTTTTTTCTGAACAATACCACTTCTTTCTTGGAAACCCAAGCACTGGAGGAATCTTACCAGGCCAGAAGAATTCGTGGCACATGGAGTTTATAGTGGGGATGTGATTAGGGCGAACATAGCAGTAATCAATGGGTGCTTCTGGCTCAGCCTTCCAGTTGAGATCATTCCTGTGTGGATTCGCCCGGATTTCTGCCAGCAGCCTGAGTTTTGGGGGCTTTGTCTCATAATCACGTCTGCCAGGAATGTGAAAAGGAAACACAAGAAGCAAGTGAGCAACAAGAACTGCCACTGCAGCTAAATGGGTACTGCCCATGAAATATCTTCTGACATGTTCAACTTTAGAAAAATAAAGAACAAAACACCCTTGTGTCAGCGGCCAGGACACTTTTCAGACCCACAGCATGTCCAGCCAGTCTTTCCTTACAGCATGAGCAAGGAAATCACAGTTCTGACCCAAGAGCAGGTGCAACTTGCATTGAATGGCTACAGCAATGCCCTCTCTGCCCCTGCCCCCTCTTGGAGATTCCCCTTCCCAATGCAATACATTTTACTACTCAGCTAAATCAAACACTATCCCTTCAGGGTTACCATGGTGCACTGGGTTGTACTTTGAGGAGGAGTGAGGAGCACTGCCCAAGAAAGGTGTCCTCTCCATGGGCTGGCGGTGCACAAGCCAAGAGCAAGCGCAGACCCTCTGTACCTGATGTAAGGTTTAAGGACACGGGAGGTGTAAGGGCTGACAATACTGTGGTCTGTCAGCAGGTCTTCTGAGCCTACCAGGCGGTACAGAAACTTGGTTGTCTGCTGGCGATATCCCTTCATGGCGGGCAGCATTGTCTGGATGCACAAAAAAATGCACAACAATTGCAGGAAGGTCAGTAAGTGATTTTACAAGGGAATCTTATGGAGGGAGAGTAGGGGCCTTTCAGTGTGACAGGGTGAACTGGACCACAGTGGTCCCACCTCTGGACTCTGCCGGGTACTCCCATATTTGGTGCCCAAATCTAAAAGTGCTGCATGTCATTTCCCTCCTACACACATGAAAGAGCATCCACCTGTTTGGGTACTTCCAGGGCTCCACCACCAGCATTTGGGTAGGACTGGAGTACAAATACATGAACATTTGTGGTGCTGACACTGACAGATAGCAGTGCTGAACCAGCATGTCCCAAGAAGAAAGGGACTTAGGAGAGCATTGGTGGGGACACAGCCCCAAGCCAAAATGAGTCTTGTTCACATGATCCTTTTCACTTTAGGAGTCAGATAACCTTAATGTGACACTGCTGGCGGCAGCAAAAGCTTTAAAATAACCAGTGCCAAAAGCTAACTTAGATTTGGGAACACCCACCTGGTATCTGTCCAAGATCCTGAAGTCCTGGCTAGTAGTTCTGTATGTTGCTTGCCCTAATGGAGACCTGGAGACACCACCTTCTTTGGCTCCATAAATCCCATCAACCAGGAGCAGTGCAGCATTCACAACCTGGTCCAAGTCAAAGAGTGGGAGTCCTCTTTCCCTCTTGGCTTGCCTGACCAGCAGTTTGCGCCTGAGCCTCCGGGCCTCTGGGGTCATGCCCAAAGCATTGGGACAGGCTTCCAGTCTCTTCAGCAGCAGCTTTTCCTCATAGATGCTAACTGAGGTGAGCTTGGGAATTCTGGCTTTAGCATCCTTCTCCAGCTGTGACTTCCCCTTGTCTCGTCCTCTCACCTGCAAGGGTGTGTTTGACTCTTCAGGATCTTCACTGTCACCTTCCATCCGTTCTGTTTTTTCTTCTTCACTCTCCACCTCTTGCTTGATCTGCTCAGCTGTCTTCACTTTTTTTCTGCTTGCTATCATGGTGCCAGCACCAGCTGTCCCACTGGCAGGGGGCACATACTCTCTTCCTGGGTCTATGACTCCATCTCCTTCCATCTCCTCATCATCTGTGGAACAGATCAAATTAATCCAGGGGGAAAGAAAAAATAATTTAAACATTGAAGTCCCATTTCAAAAATGACTGTCACAGCATTTTTCTGCTAAGGAACAATAATGTGGGTTTACCCAATACACTTCATTTTCTATGTACTTCTAGATCTCCTGATTTTGGACGAGAGATGCTGAAAAGAGTCCCATTTCAGGACACAGAATCAATCCTGCTCCTAAAGTGTCTTGTCGTTCAGCATCTGGAAACAGTGCCCCATCTGAGCTGCAAGCACATATTCTTTGAGGAACGCTAATTAAGCTGCTGAAAATTCCCAAGGCTGGGGATCAAAAAAGTCATGGTGGCGAGCTGTATATTCAGCTAGCATACCCTGGAGAGGTTCTGTCCTCTACAGAACTCACGATTCTTCCTGTCACCCAGAAGACTGGCTCCTTCAGGAACTAAGAGAATTCAGCCTGCATCACTGCTTTGCAATCTCACTGAAATTTAGCATCCATTAATCAGCACAATCAAACTTATAAAATACTGGGGCATTACCACGGGAATAAAATTTCTCCCATGAAAAACATCTGAGATAAAACTAGACTTCCTACATAACAGTGTAATCTGTGTTGCAGTGAAATGCTTATGCTGAGTGGTCCAGTAGTTGCTGTGTGAAGTCTACCCACTGTTTATTCAGGATCTCTCAGAAAACAATAATGGGGGTTTCTTCTGGCCTTAGAAGCTGGTGATAAAACTATGGAAAACCAGTCAATTCTCACACTCAACTAAGATAACAGAATATCGCCAGTTACTTTCCATCTAATCCTGAAAGGATCCTGCAGCTTATTGGGAGCTTCTTTTTTAAAATATATTCCTAGAAAACTGCACACAGTTCATCACTAAGCGAAACCCATGGTGGCTTACCATGGAACAGCGCCTGTGGTGGCATGACATCTGGGATGAGATCTGCTTCCGAGAGCAGGCTGGGAGTGGCCGAGTGTGAGGCGGGAGTTCCAGGAGCAGAGAAGTCCAGGGACGGGGACGGAGAGGGGCTGGTCAGAGGTGTGCGGTCAGATGAGCTCAGGGAGGAGAAGTCAATGACCTCTCCTTTCTCCAGGATGATGTCTGGCCGGCGGCAGCGGCTGCTGAACTTCACAGGAGTGGAGGAAGTGCTGCGGTCCAGGAACCCGGCCGCCTCCTTCTGGGCTCTCCGAATGTCCTTGGCTTCCTGAGTGCGGGACCTCTTCTCCTTCAGTTCCATGGCTGACTCGACTGGATTGCGGCTCACCCGCTTCCGAAGGCCTTCCACAGTAATGATGGGATCCAGCGGGGGCTTGGAAGCTGCTAAAGAAGGAGTTTGCTTATTCTGAGCTCCTGCCGTTACTGCATACACACTACACAGTCAAAATCACACTGACTACAAAGCTTAAAACATGGGGTTTTCAATGTGTACAAGAAATTCACTCTGGGACATGTAGCATTAAGCCAGTGTATGACTAAATTCTCATTAAAGGCCAAATTTTGTTCCTCCACACAGAGGAGAATTTGCATCTAGTGACAAAAGATAAAATACATTCCCCAGGGTAAAGAGAAATGAGAAAATTGTGGATTTAGCTAAAAAAAAACCCCAAACAAAACCACTCTGCACAAGTCTCAAAACCCTATAAATCAGCACAATGGAAAAAGGTAATATAATATAACAGGCTTCTCACACTACAGTATGTGCACCATAGTTCTCTTCAGTCAACCATTACAGCAGAACAAAACTAAGGAACTGTCCATGCACACGAACTGGCTTTAACTGAACTTTTCTCATGTCTTCCAGCTTTGGCCCAGTGAGGAATCTATGCACTACTGGGGACAAAGTTACCTTTTGCCTTCAGTGCAGATGCTGACAGCTTCTCTCCTTCAGGTTTCAGTGTTGGGGGTTTGTTATGAACCAGCTTCCACCACCCCGGTTCTCCAAATTCCTGTGCCCCTGAGCGGAAAAACAAGGGGCTCCCCACAGAGAGACAGCCAGCAACTGTGCTCCACCATGTTGAGGTCTTTTTCCTGTGGTGGGAGAGAAGAAAACATGGGTTAGGTCCCCACTCACCAGCTGTGCTTCCATCCTGGACAGAGTGTTTCTGCCAGTGGCACTGACGCACAGTCACTGAACTACTCCTGAAGCACTTTTTTGGCCCCTTGGAGGCAGGGACCTGCATTTAAGCCCTTCCCTCTGCTGAGCAGTGCACTCTTACTGGGCATCTGAGCATTTTTTGTTCCTTTCGGAACTGGTCACAGGGCTAACTAAGATGTCACTTAGGGAAGAGGTGAGAAGAAATACTGAAGAACTGCCCTTGTAGCCAATAACTGAGGTACTCCCTCAGACTCTGCAGAGTCAGGTTCATGGTGTACAGTTTAACCTCAGTTGCCCAGAATCTTAGGATTTCTCCTTGCCTTTGCACACCCCCACATGCAGAAACTTCTGTACTTGCCAAGGCTTGGCTGAGTTGGTGTTCACTGCTGCCCATCTGCTGCCCTTACACACCTTGGGGTACTGAACCTCGAAGGTGGGGGATCAAACCCAGCTGCTGCAGCTCAAAGTCTGGAGTGTTACAGTAAATCTGGATAAGCCGCACTTCAATATGCCAAGGAAGATCTTTGCACAGCTTTTACTGCTACACACACAATTCAGCTGTCTCTGTTTCATCAGTGGCTTGTCCAGGCAAGTGGGAAGGCTGTGTCTGAGGCTAGGAATCACTCTCTGAATTTTAATCAAGGCAAGGAGTGCCCAGTTCCCAGGGCAAGTCTCAAAAGGCAGCAGCAAGCCCTGGGAGGCATCGGCTCCCTGAATGAGGGACAATGGGTCACCAGCTCCCCTCCTGTCAGGGTCCCTGTGGCTTCCAGGGAGGACAAATGCTAACATTTCTGAGAACAGAGCAAGGAGGCACAGACAAGCACTGAAAGCAAAGCCAAAGACCAAATCTAGTTAGGAAGAAAGGCCAGATCTTAAAACAGAGAAATCCCTGGAGAAGAAAAGAAGCTGTGAAGTCAATCAAATCTACAACTTCCAAGGATTGCTCAGTTCCTTTCCTGCTTCCACAGCACATGCATTAACAGTGAGGCTTGGGTTCGACAGCTTCAGCACACTCAGAAAAAATGTGCTGTTTACCTGAAAAATGAAGGCTGTCCTCTACAAGAGGGGTTCCTACTCTTGACAGTGTGAAAAACATTTCATGTGTTTAACACCTATTGTGTAAGAGCCATGTCATTAAGATTCAAAACAATCTAAAAGGTGAGGCTCAGTTCTTCTTAAAAAACTTGGTCCTTGCAAGCTTTATAGCCAAGGAACTTTGCTTGATCACATTTTTGTCCCTAAAGTTTGGCAATACCAGGATCATTGTGACTGTTTAGAAAAACTCAGTCTTTGCAGGTTCATATGCTGCCTAAAGGAAGATAAGAAATAATCCAAAATAAATGCATTTGTATTGCTTTTGTGTGACATTCCTGGGATTGTTTTTCCCCAGTAAGAAATGCTGATTCTTTCTCAAGTGTACCCCTGATGCCTGCATTTAGATCCTAAATATTAAATCCTCCCTTTTTATCATTTGTAAGGCTCAACAGAGATGTCACCAAATTAACCAGGATTCTTGTCCATCTGTACAACACGTTTTAATTCCTTTGGCTCACCAACCAGACCTTCAGGGAAATATCATGTCTTTACCTGTTCCCTAATAAGAAAGTCCAGTGTTTCTCAATAAAAGCACAAATGTCTTCTTTCCATCTGAAGTACCCCTGACGGCCCGTTCCTTCCAGAGACAAGTTGTACATTGCCAACATGACAACCTGCAACAGAAAGTGTTGGACACAAGTGAATTCCTTCTGCTTTTTCTGCTGAACAGACCCCCACAGCTGCCACACACACACACAAATCTTTGCTCCCTCATAAATATCTTATTTTTGCAACATCTCATAGGCAACTTCTGCAATCCATCTTCTTCCTGGTTTCATGCTGCCCGTTCTTGTCTTTCTATTGTTAGATGCACATTCTTCCAGAGATTTCTCCATCCCAGGGGAATAACAAGCTGCCTAGCTAGGCAGGTTTGTGCTGAGACACAAGAATTGTGCAGCTGTTGTATAAATGCATTACAGTACAGCTGGGGTCTGAATGTAATATGGAGTTAGGGAAACAGTGTTTCAAATAAAAAAGAAAGGTCACAAGTAATCAAGTAATCCCACTATCCAATACATCAGAAACATTGTGACAATCGTCTTTCACACACTTCACAACCAAATTCACTCTGACCTGTTATATACTCAAACTAAAAGGCAGGTTTTAAAAATATCTCGCCTCCTTCAAGTAAGTCCTAGGCAACCAACTGTTAATTACATTTACTTAATTAATTTTAATTAATTTATTAGAACAAAATTAAAGTCAGCTAGGCTGGGATCATCTTTCAACAATCACATAGCCTTGGTTTGGCACTACTTCCAATAACGACTTGCATTTCACCCTCAGAAAAGTCTGAAATCTGCTTTTCTTAGGGAGACGGGACTCCTCAAAGTAGACCTTGGCTTTCTGGGATGCATTGTCAAAAGACGTCAAAATGAGGAAATATGGACAGCTTTAATGTCCCCTTCACCCTATTTCTACCTCACAACCCCTCTCAGTTCGATAACTAGGATTTTGTGGGTTTTAAAATCACATGGGACAGTGTCTCAGGATGTCAAAAATAATCCTCTTTTCAACTGGCTAAAGATACAGATCTGTTGAGGCAACCTACTCTAAAAAACCCCAGAAATCACTGTCCCTATTCTTCCTGCTTCAGGTAAGTTAGTTTGACCACTTCTCTCAATTCCGCTTACCCAGAAGCAGCAGCAGCTCTGGCTGCTGGAAGCCCAGGGAGGTGGTCACAGCTTTCTTCGTCACCCATTTTCATTTTGTCTGCCCCTTCCCCATGGCACTCTGGAGAGACCTGGGCAATGCCAGCAACCTTTGATTTCCCAGTCTGGAACTTGGTGAAACCCTGCCACTCTGCCAGCACAGACTCCTACCTACACCAACCCTTTTCCCTGCACTGGCCGCCACAAGAAAGCAGTGCAGAAGTTACAATTGGTGTTTCAAATTATCTTACATGATGATAAGGCTGCGTGACTATGGGTAAGAATCAAGGAAAAGCCAACAAGGCCGATATTTTCAACAATCTGACAGCTTGTCCTCAGGCCAAGTGGCCTCCTGAGCTGGCAAATGGGTACAGGGAGCTGAACAGGCCCCCTGTTATTCAGGAGGGAGCAGCTGGTGACCTGCTGAGCCTCTTAGATGCTCACAAGTCTACGGGACCAGATGGGATCCACCCTAGGGTGCTGAGGGAGCTGGTGGAAGAGCTCACCAAGCTGCTCTCCATCATTTACCATCAGTCCTGGCTCACCAGGCAGGTACCTGATGGCTGAACACTGGCCAGTGTGACACCCATCCATAAGAAGGGCTGGAAGGAGGATCCAGGGAGCTCCAGGCCTGTCAGCCTGACCTCGGTGCCTGGCAAGGCTACGGAACAGATCATCTTGAGTGCCATCACTCGGCACCTATGGCATGGATTTAGTAGGGGCAGGTCCTGCCTGACCAGCCTGATCTCCTTTTATGACCAGGTGACCTGCCTGATGGATCCAGGCAAGGCTGTGGATTTTGTCCACCTGGACTTCAGCAAAGCCTTTGACACCACCTAGAGGGGCTGGACAGGCTGGATCCATGGGCCAAATCCAACAATAGGAGGTTTAACAAGACCAGGTGCTGAGTCCTGCACTTTGGCCACAACAACCCTCTGCAACACTACAGGCTGGGGACAGAGCAGCTGGAGAGAGGCCAGGCAGAAAGAGACCTGGGGGTACTGACTGATGGCAGACTGGACACGAGCCAACAGTGTGCTGAGGTGGCCAAGAAGGCCAATGGCATCCTGGCTTGGATCAGGAATAGTGGTCAGTAGGACCGGGGCAGTGATTCTTTCCCCGTACTTTGCACTGGTGAGGCTGCACCTCCAGCCTTGTGTCCAGTTCTGGGCCCTTCAATTTAGGAAGGATGTTGAGGTGCTGGGGCACATCCAGAGAAGGGCAACAAGGCTGGTGAAGATCTGGAGCGCAGATCCTGTGAGGAATTGCTGAGGGAGCTGTGGGTGTTTAGGCTGTAGAGGTGGAGGCTCAGAGGAGACCTTATCACTCTCTACAACTTCCTGACAGGTGGGTGCAGCCAGGCAGGGGTTCAGCCTCTTCCCCCAGGCAACAAGTGACAGGATGAGAGGACACATCTTTAGCTGCACAAGGGTAGGTTGACATTGGACATTAGGAAGAGTTTCTTCACAGAGTGACTGGGCATTGAGATGGGCTGCCCAGGGACCTGGTGGAGTCACCATCCCTGGAGGTGTTTAAGGAAAGCCTGAATGTGGCACTCAGTGTCATGGTCTAGTTGACCATGTGGTGTTAGGTCATGGGTTGGACTTGATGATCTCAAAGGTCTTTTCCATCCCAGCTGATCCTGTGATATTCTATGAGACAACACACCATTACAGGCCCAAAGGATGCAAACAGATGTTATTTTGATTGCTCAGGTGTGCAGATGATTGGAACGGTGAATTCCAGCAAGGACTGATGCTAGTGCATAAGCAGCCAGGTTGGAGCTTTGTACCCAGAGAGCTGGCAAGGCTTCTGATTCTATGTTGCCACCTCACCAGTTTTACATTTTCTTAGATACAAAAAACTGTTCATGCCTAGAAGCCAAATTGCATTTATTTTGCCTTTCCAAACCTGCTTGAAGCCATGAATTCATGAGCAACATAAGGCGAAGGAAAAAAAAAAAAAGGAATGTGGTTTATATATTATCTTTCAATTTCCCTGCCAAATGCTGAAGTTCTCATGTGCAGGCAATCCTCAGCCAATCCTCAGCTAATTAATTTCTGAAGTTCATGCAAATGCTCCTTTGTTACCAATACCTGATCCACCTTTTCCAGGTAGCATTGTTATAGATGAGTAATGAGATTGTTGGCTCTCACAATTAAGGAGTGATGTTACTCCAATATGTCCCCCTCCCAGCATTGCTATAGTCCTGGCAGTCCGGGCATTCGGGGAGAGGCAGGCCGGTTACTAGAGGCACGGCATGGCAACACCTGACCTCCAATCAAGTTACAAGAATGTTGTCAACACCAATGGACAGCGACGAAGAGTTAAGAGACAGACTTTGGGAGGGGCTAGAGTTGCCTGTTGCAACACCAAGAGTATAAAAGGTGGAGCAGCCATCTTGTAGATGAGCCAGCCATGTGGTAGGCAGCCACAAGGGCAGTTCCCAGGCCTGTTTTTCCTTATTTAGTCCTTTTGTTTTATTTTTGTTAAGGTTTAATAAACCTTTTGAAATTTTAAAGTGAGCAGTCGTTTCTCACAGCATATACACAACAACCAACAATTTCAGAAAGTCCCACGGTTGTTCTGCTGGCACAAACATTTCACTTACTTGTTGCCATGTTAATCTCAGACGTTCAAATTGCTCCTTCCCATCTTCTGAGCAATCAGGGCAAGTAAATCTGAAAAAGTTATCTCCTTTGAGGTAGCTGAGCTGTTCTCTCAGTTGACCTAAAATGAAAAGGGAAAAATCAGTATTTTTGTCCTTTCACAGAAAAAAGTGCTGCAAAGGAGATTTGGATTTCTTCCACGATCAGGTTTGTCTGAACAAAAATGACAGAATCACAACCTGTAAACATGCACCCAGAGTTACAAGCTCTAATTCCATGTTTCTACAGCAGAGAAAAAAAGGTCATATGAATCAGGACTTCTAAACTCACCAGGAGTTAATTTAAACAAACATGAACAATTGAAAAATTACATCGGAGGACAAGGAAACAATGTTAAGACTAGAGTGTTTCTGGAAAGTCACACTCAAAAGATGTTTCTCTACAAGGATGTCATCTCTTTTACTGTATAACACCAGATCAAGCATTTTTAACATATGGATACCCTGCTTCCATACTGAATTGCAGAATTCAAGTTGCAACTGCGTCTGATGGGAGGAAAACCCCTCACACTTGGTAGATTAAGAGAATTTCTAAATGGCAATTCAATGTAAAAAAGTGATTATTTGACTGAGCACAGTTAGCCATTTTCACAAGTGACAACTGAACTCCCTAGAAGTGAACGATTAGGAAAAAGCACAGTATCTCCCTTTGACAGCTCGTTTACTCTGCACATTTGCATGTGGCTACCATTGCTTCACAATGGTAGCCACATGCAAATGTGCAGAGTTGGCCTCTGCACAATTGGCCTTTTCTGCTCCTTGGATTTGTTCCGCAGCAACTGCAGAGAGGAACATATTTGTAATATAAAACAAGTTGAGTGTTAAATCAAGTGCTCCAGCATGAGATAGCTCATGCTACCTTTAACTCTGCTTCATTTTTTTTATTAATACATTTCAAGTTAATATTTCCCTTTACTGCATAGTAATTTAATAGTCTGGGGCTGGTTTCATTACATTAACACCTAAACATTCACTAACACGCCTTGAGAGGAGATTTTTACACTATAAATTTTGCCAAATCCTAAGGCAAAAAGGGCAGCTCTGACATATCTGCAAGGCAGGTGCCACCTAAACACTTATTATTTCTAAGCACAAACAAACAAACCCCACAAAATCCCCAAATCAAACCAAACAAAAAACCCCCACCAAAACCAAAGCCAACCAGTGTTTAGCAAAATCTGGCTTTTGGATGTAATAACAGATCAGATAATCCATAATTTAGAAAGTAAAGTTGTCTATTACACTGCTAACAGCATACCTTATGTCAAGTGCCGGAAGAGAGGCATCAAATTCTGCAGCTTGCTCCTAACACCCCCCAGAGCTGGCTGCTGAAGGCTGGGCATGTTTCTAAGCCAACTTAAATTCACATCATTGGGAAAAAATTATGGTTGAGATTTAGCCATATGCTCCACAGATATGACATATCAACAGGGAGGGGAAAAAAAATAATACACAAAGTCCTTTTCCTCCCCAGAGCTTTACAGCCAGGGTCATTATCTGAGTGAGCAGAGAAGTCGCTTGGCCCAAGCCCCTAAACAGCTGCAAGAATTGTGAGGGTGGGCACGTTTCTGAACTTTCATGTTCTCTACTAATTGAAGAAGACATTTTGACTTTCTCAGAGAGAGCACCGGCTCTGGACACACACAGTTCCTGGACTGAAGTGTCTAACACAGCCCCTGCCAGAGGCATCACCCACCACGGCAGTAACAAGCTGTGAAAGAGGAACGCAGGACAGCACAAACACCCACCACGGCCAGGCACAACACAACCGGCAGCCTTACTTGCTGGGATCCACTTCTGGCACTTCTCACAGTAATAGGACATCTCCTCCATCCAGGACGCTTCACCCTCATCGCTGTTCAGGGAGTCCCCACTCTGGTCGTGTGATAAATCTACGGAAGCCTGGTCCTCGGACTCCACAATCAGGAGGGTCTCCCCTTCCACCTCGCCCTCCTCCAGGCCCTCTGAGGTGGACGTCCTGGTGGCTTCATCGTCGTGGCGGCTGAGCAGCCCACTCATGTGAACGTTGTTGGCCATCCTAGAGGAAGCCTGCCCAACAATGAGCTGTTCCTCCCCACCTTCAGATGTGCTGCAGCCAAGTCTCCACAGTCCAGTCACAGAGGAAATGGGTTTTTGTCCGCCCTAAAGCTTTGGAGGCTGGATTATAATTTATAAAAAAAAAAACAGTCTTTCACAGATTACCTCTGTTTGTTAAAACACCTGAAAGAAGTGAGATGCAAATGACCTTCAAACGTCTAATCAAGCCTCTAAGGAGCCTAGGAGTGCTGGGAACGTTTTTCCATCAGCACCTTGTCTCTCTCTTCAATGAGCTGCTTTGTCAGAACAATCTGCTCTTCTAACAGACGGATGTTCTCCTTTTTCTGACGCTGATTCTGACGCTCAAGATCTCTGACAACGCCACTTCGAAGCCTCTGAAAACACAAACGGCAGGGTTTATCACAGCCCGGGGGATGCCGATCGGGATCAACCCCACCCAGGCTCCACACCTCCTGCAAGTCTGTTGTTCCCTCTGCTGCCTTTGCAGGGTCTTTGCCACAGCAACTTAACGTAGTTGGAATCCTCAGGAGTCAATATCCAATATCAATACACTAAAAAGTGCTTCATTTGCACTCACTTCAGATGGTTGGGTTTCCTAAGTGACAAAGCTATTGAGCAAATAAATGCTAGGAGCCTGTAATTCCAATGCCATGCAGGATGGATGTGATGTAAAAAATCCTGTAATCTCTGACCTAAATCTTTACTAAATCAGAATAAACTCCTCAAACTTTCTCTGCTTGGAGGCAATTTTGTGACAAATTTGAAAGTATTTTAAGAAAATCTGGCATGTGTCTTCATTTGCTTCTTTCTGCTCATGCCTCAATCTTAAAAACATACTCACAGCCTGCTTATGCCAAACTCTTGAAAAAGGAAGGCACTTCCTTCACAAATATCCCCTTTACCTAAAATGTTAATTATAAATCATGTAAATATATAACATATATCTAAATAAATACATAATGTGCAACACAACACCAGCAGCTTTCAACCTGGGGTGCAACCCCTCA
The DNA here is from genome assembly GCA_013399835.1 of Leptocoma aspasia. Lineage (NCBI taxonomy): Eukaryota > Metazoa > Chordata > Aves > Passeriformes > Nectariniidae > Leptocoma > Leptocoma aspasia. Next base: position 255,921 of record VXAX01007650.1, read on the forward strand.
ATGGGTGTAAAAAGCCCTAAGAAAATCCCAGCTGCTTCCTCCATATGCTTCTCTCTCTTACCTAAACACTTTTACTCACATTGATACTTTGATAATTAGGTGAAAGATCAATAACTTATTTGACCCATTTGAATGATGCTAAAATGCACCTGCAAAAATTTATTTGAAAGCTGACCTTGAAGTCACTTGAGAGGACGTTTGACTATTACTTGACAAGTTATCACAGGTTTTTATTCCTCACCTAGCATGCCAATGACTGCACACTTCAAATGCAATAATTTCTGCTGTCAAGATCAAAACAGAAAGGTTTTGTTTAAGAAATAATTATATCTTTTTAAGAAAATGCACAGACACATATGTCAGCCAATAATCAAAACTCTCTCCAGAAATTTATAGAATAAAACCAGTTCCTTCCCACCAGCTTCCATCAACTGAACTCTAAGCCAACTTAGAGTTGGCTACGAATCAGTAATTTGAAACTGAACACAAAGTTCATAAACTTATTATTACGTTACTATTAGTTAATAACAATAAAGATATGGGGAGATACATGGTAACTGATCAATTGCACCAAGAATGTAATCCTTTTTCCTTCACAAAACACTGCAATCTTTCATATGATGGATGTATTTACTTTGAAAACACACACTTTGCAGAAGACACCTTTATAATTTGAGCGCCACAAGTGACAAAGACCGGCGAAAAAGTTAATCTCCTCTTTCTTTGTTCTTGGAAATCAGGTCTGCCTGTTTTCTGCAGGCATGAAAAGCATGTGCGAGCTCAAACCACTCTGGGCCTGGCACATCAATTTATAAAAGTCAAAAGTTTATTAATCTGCATAAACTTGAAATAATCTCTACACCAGGACTGTAAAATATCCACATTATTCATTTCCATTATGTTATCTAAATAACTGCATCTGTTGAACATGAAGCCACTACAGCTTGACTTGGCAATGAAGACTTATAAAAAGAAAATCTCAGATTTAATTTACAAAACATAAGCTTTGAGCCTTGGACCTTCTGAATAGGTATTAGCCAAGGATTTGGGTCAAAAAGATCCATGAAGTTTAGGTGTCTTGCTGAAACACCCAAGGGTGATGTTTATTCTGCACCACATGTTCAAAGTATAACTGCCATTAGTTGCAGCTGCAGTTTAGTTTAGGAGCATTTAGCAGATATTCCTGCCAGATCCTCAGTGGCTCAAGGCAGGCACACTGAATTAGAGAGCAGCCAGGTACAAAAATGTGATGTGATCTATCTAAAATATGTTAGGTGATCTACCCAGCACACCCATCAGCTCTGGCAAGTGCAGAGCCATTACTGGTTGCCATTCCAAGATCCCAACTTTCCTCTCCTTGCTACTGCCTGTGCCATTCAGAATGTTCTCCAACTCCCGTTCACACAAACCTGCCTCTTTCCTTACCCAGACCAGTTTCATCCTCCAAATTCCATCACCCTCAAGCACCGACAGAGACAATCTCTTGAGGGGAAGAAAATATAATCCTCTAATTACAGAATGTATCATAAAGCCCAAGCAACAGCCAGCTGAGCTGGGCTATGGATTGGGAATTTGAACTCTGGTGTTCTGTAACTTCTGACTGCTTCAGTGTCATTTAACACAGGCTTTTTCTGTGTGCATTTTCTAGATTTTTTTGTATGTAAGTGGAGAAGGATCAGATGCGTGCCCTCATATAACCCTTGGCTCATCAGCAGGGTCCAAACCAGCACACTCACTGCCCACACACCACATGTTTACACAACCACACAACTTTTAGTCCCAAGCAGGATTGCTCTGCATTAGGACTCACCATGGTCATACCTGACACCTTTTGGCACGGGCTCTCTGGCACACAGGCTGCCTGCCAGGAATTCCCTGATTTTTTAAAATGTAGCACAGAGAACTGCCCTGTTCAATTACCAGGTAGTGTTTCTGACAGCTTGCACCGTGCTTGCCCCAGCAGAACAAGAAGGGAGCAGGGGCAGGGGCATGGCACAGCACAGTGCTGTCTGTCCTTCAGCAGGGTGCATTTGTGGGGTTGAGGAAAAACAGGGCACACCAGTGGGACAGCACAGTCAGACAGGGGACAGCCCTGGGAACACTGCCAGGGGAGTGGCCTTGGCCTAAAGGCTATAGGATCACATCCTTCCTGCATGCTGGCTGCTGGAGAGGGAGGGAAGCACTTCCACCGAGCTTCACCTGGAGCTCCTCGCTGCTATTTGCCCCTGAAGAGAAAGGTACAGGACAGCATTAGGGAGCTGGTGCAGCTAAAAGAGCATGGAAAGCACAGGCACCAAGGCAGGAAAACGCGGAGAAGGGGTAGCTTGTGGAGAGAGCACCATCGGGGACAGTGCAGCCGAGGCAGGACCAGTAGGGCAGCGCCGCGCAGGGGCAGCTCTGGCCTCCGGGAGCCGGGCTGGGCACACGCACCGCCCGCAGCCCCAGTGCTGGGACACCGGTTTAGGCGCGGGCAGAGACAAGGAGCCGCCGGAATGGAGGGATGGACGGATAGACAGATGGACGGAGGGATGGACACATG
>VXAX01007651.1:6050-43829 GCA_013399835.1 Leptocoma aspasia
CCAGGACAGCCCTGTGTCACCATGCTGAGCCCCAGGACAGCCCCATGTCACCATGCTGAGGCCTAGGACAGCCTTGTGTCACCATGCTGAGCCCCAGGACAGCCCTGTGTCACCATGCTGAGCCCCAGGACAGCCCCATGTCACCATGCTGAGGACCAGAACAGCCCTGTGTCACTGTGTGAGCCCCAGGACAGCCCCGTGTCACCATGCTGAGCCCCAGGACAGCCCTGTGTCACCGTGCACCCGGTGCCCTGGCAAGCAGGGGCACAGCAGTGGGCACTCAGCTGGCCACCACTGCCCACCTCATGTAGGAGTGTTCTTGGTACTGAAGAGCAGCCAGAGCCCCTGGCTCGGCTGTGCCACTGTCTGTCTGTCCCGCTCCTGAGCACACACTGCTGGAGTGGGGAGGACTGATGCTGTAATCCAGCTCTGCTCCCAAGTGTCGTGCTGCGTTTTGTTCTCCTGTTCACTCTTGGATCTGACAGCAGGTGTTGGATCTCGATGAGTTTTTATTGACTAGTTCATTAATCTGGTGGCATTGCATGGCTGTTACACAGCACAGGCTCATGGCATGGCACCAGGAAGCAACAAAACACATCAGCCCTTGGCCAACCTGCCCAAAACTGGGCCTGAGTTATGGGTGTGCCTAGGGAAATTTTCCAGGCCTTTTGTGTTTTGTGTTTTCAGGGAACGTAAAGGTGCAGATGGAGCAGAGCCAGCTGGGGATGCATTCCCTAGTCTGGAGGAGCAGGAACCCTTGTGATGTCCTTCCCTTCCCAAAAGGATGGGACTTGATATAGTGTGGATTTGTATCATAAAAGGAATGGGACCAAGGTGCCCAGAGGGGAACAGAGAAAGGGGACCCTTGGTCTAGGGCAGAAGAAGGCTGGAACCGAAGGTCTGGTATCCCTCAGCAAGGGGTTAGCAGGGTGGAAGCAGAACATAAGCCAAAGACAGATGCTGCAGCAGCTTTCCTTGCAAATCCGCCACTCCTCCTGATGAATTTCCCATCCACCACATGACATTTTTTCCCATTAAATATTTCCATGCCTGTGGAATTCTCTGGGTCCGGGCCATGGTACCCACCATACCTCAAAGGCCATGGCATAATGCAGAGTGATGGAGCCAGGAGGGGACTGTCAGCCATCTGCCTCTGACAGGCTTTTTTCAGGCAACATTTCCTTCTCAAGCTCTGTGAGCACATAGGAATTACATGAGGCACAGGGTGGTATCAGTTCCCATTAATTGTGCCACTCCATGGGCCTGCACACATGCCACGGGTTTTCCACCCCAGAACCACGGCTGTCCTGGATCTCTGTGCCCAGGAGAGGAGGGAATGTGCTCAGACCTGAGTTCTGCAGTAATTGCACTGCGTACGCTGGAGTCTAAAACATAAAATACAACCCTAGATGTTATTTGCATTTGCAACACCTCTTTGTAGTTCTGCACTGCTGTAAATGACGAGAGAAGAGTCATAGGAGGAGCCTTTGAAAGAAAAAGCATGAAAGGCTATTTTTTCCCCTTTTGCTCATATTGCAGTGACTTGTTGGAAGAGAAATATTACCCCAGCAGCCAGTGCCGCTCTCCCCAAGCAATATGGGAACTGTGAAGTTATGAAATTGAGGGCACCTTCACTGAGAAATCGATTAGCAAACTGAGAGAGCTTGTGAATTGGATGTCTGGCTATTTTCAGTAATAAATTGTGAAATAGTCCGTGAATAAGTGGTTCACAGGGTTCAGAATTACCCCCTAGGAAATGTTTGAGACCTGGAGATACATTACTGAAGCGAGTGGCGTCCTAATGTTCAGTGCTTCAGCTGTTAAATATGTATGTAATCCCTACAGCGCTTCCCAAAATTAATAGTGCTTTATGGCTGCTCTGGAGCCAGCGTATTTATATCAGGATCCATAGATTCAGCTGATTCACAAACAAAGCACTAATTCCAGAGCAGAAAGCCGAGGAGGCGGCGGGGGAGCGCAGGATTGAGCTGAGCTGCGCGTGCCAAGCCAAACTCCACGGGCGTGATGCGATCAGCTGGGCTTTAGAACTCTGCAAATGGGGCTTCGTGTGCTGCCACGTCCCCTGCTGACCCTGCTGCTGGGCCAAAGGAGCACCCCCTGCCCCTCCATGTGGGAGCACAGAGCCCCAGGGCAGAGCTGGGGGCTGGCAGGTGGGCAGAGACAAGCACCACCAGCCTCCAGGCTGGCACAGCCCCACCTGAGCCCCCTCCTCAGAGCACCCCCGGGCACGGCACCCATGCCCCACCAAACCAGGCACTGTGACAGGGCTCCAGTGAGGACTCCAGACATGCCCTCCCACCTCTTCAAGGCCCCCATGCCTGAGCAAAGTCACAGAGGGCGTTTGCCAGCACAAAGCGTAGCTCTCCCTCACCCTCCATCACTGGCCACCCCACAGCAAGGGCAGGAGCCCTGTAGCCAACCCCAATTTGAGCCAGGGACTTGCTGTAGGTACCTCACCCTCCTCTTGCCTTCCAGCTCTTGCCTGCTGCCCACCACCTTTTCCCATTTCCATCTGTCCTCCACACATTTTTCCCTCAGGCTCCCCAGTGTTCCTCGTCCTCGGTGGCTGCCCAAGCCTGAGAGGCACCAAAGGATGCTGGACTTCACCGTGTGCCTTCACCTGCCAGCCCCTGCTCGAGGGGAGGGATGCACAGGTCACTGCATTAGCTCCTGTCCTCTGTGCTGAGCTCAGATCTGCTAGGGTTCAGACACCCCCAGCTCTCCCAGGCAGCCAGAAGTGCAGCAGACAGCACAAAGTTTCCCTGGGCAGCAGCAGGGCCCCATGGCCATCAGGTAGAAGTGTCCATGAGCTGAGTGGGGAGGTTTTGGGGTGGCCCCAGCCATGCACAGCTCCCTCACCCTGAATTTCACCCCCCAGCCTCCTGCTCGCTGTGGTGAGTGGCTCGCTGGGTGCAGGGCTCAGGGGTGAGTGTGTCCTCCCCCTCTTTTACTGTTTCTAGCACTTCATTTTCAGAGCATGAAATGCTTATTTTTCTCCCTGAAATCCTACCAAATGGAAAACAGTTGGCTGCTCAGAAGAGACAAAATTAAATTTTGTGGGGTAAACAAGGTTGCTAATTAGCTGATGTGCTGTGCAAAGTTAATTTATTCCCAACATGTCACAGTGCCAGCCCTGCCTGGAGAGCCGGTGCCTGGCGGCTCGGGCTGACCTGCAGAGGTGGCCTTGCCTCCAGCTGACCCTGAATGGGGACTTTTTGCTTTCCCTGTGCAGGAGGAGCCCTTTGTCATGTTCCGTAAGTCCGACACCGCCCTGTTCGGGAATGACCGCTTCGAGGGCTACTGCATCGACCTCCTGAAGGAGCTGGCCATCATCCTGGGCTTCTCCTACGAGATCCGCCTGGTGGAGGATGGCAAATATGGGGCACAGGATGAGAAGGGGCAGTGGAATGGCATGATCAAGGAGCTCATCGACCACGTGAGTGAGCCCATGGGTGGCTGCTGAGGGTTGGCTGTGCCAGGCTGTGCCGGGCTGTCCCTGGAGCTGTCCCTGGGCTGGCTCCCTGGGGTGGGACAGGTGCCATTTTTCACTGGCTATGAATACCCACAGCGAGGTCCTGAAGCTCCTGACCCCGCCTGGCTCCTTGTCACAGGGGCTGTCAGAAGAATATCCCTGTGTCTGGCTCTTCCAAATATTCATTTCAAATTCCTGCAAACGGCCATTCTCCCAGCACAGAAATGGGCTCTGTGGCTCCAGGCACGGCCTCTGCCACACCGGGACACAGGCTGGGCATGTGGAGAGGGCAGAGGCTTCCCCTGGGCCTGGGGCACACTAGCTGTCCTGGGCTGGCAGCACGAGCTGCTCTCACCCCTGAGGACAAACACGGGCAAGGGCACAGCACCAATGCAGCTTGGGGACCCCAGCCATGTCCCAGACAGAGCCCAGTCCAGAGGAGATATCCAGACAGCGGGAGCATGTGTGCACTGGACAGTTTCATTTTTTATTTTCTATAAAAGCAACTTATTTCCTAAAATCTCCTGGGAAACGGAGCTCCCTCTGCCACACAGCAGCTGTGCTTCTCCTTCCCTGGCCACTTCCAGAAGCCCATGAAACCCCAGGGAACTTGTTGCAGCAGCAGCTTTGCTCCTGCAGCCGCCAAAGCGTCACTGAGCCTGAAACCGCCACTCGCGGCCAGGGGTTGCTCAGTTTCCTAATTAGATATCTTGCCTCCAGCACATCCTGTGATCCCAAGGGCCCAGTTATGGAGGTGAGGAAAGCTGGTGTTTTTATGAATATCTGATTCCCAGGGAAGGCCTCTGGAAGCAAAGCTAAGGACAAAAAGAATCCCTGCTCTCTGCGGCACAGGCAACAGTGCAGGCAGTGCAGAGCTCTCCTCCTGAGTATCCTGCTCAAGTGGGGCAGCCCTTGACCACTTCCAGGTCCTGGCTACATTCTGAATCCTAAGCAGCAAAGACACAAAAATAATCCCCTGTAGAGCTGTGCCATTCATGGGAGAAGAAGGAGTTTGCTGGGTGAGTCACTGTGATGTGCGGAGAGTCAAGCACTGGCTGGGACTGATGAGTGGCTCAGGAGCTGGGCTGGGCTTCCAGATCTGCCTTCTCTGCCCTAAATGACATTGGACAAGTTGCTTCTGTGCACTGCTTCCTCCATCTGTAAAATGCAGATGATAATGATTATGTCCCTTATAGGGACAAAGTGACGCTTAATCAGTTTGTGATAAGCGAGGGCTCGGCCCAGAGAGCAGGAGAGCAGCAAGGGCAGGCAAGGACAGCCCTGGGGAGCAGGACACCATCTCATGGGGGAGCAAACCACCAGCTCTGCAAACCTGCCTTGGTGCTTTTCCTTCTGGAAAACTCCATGCAGCTCAAACACAGAATTTAGAGCCTCTTACACAACCGCCCTGCTGAGCTGGATGAGTGGCAGTGTCCCAGAGGAAGGGGCTCTGCTGCTCCGAGTGACACGTGTGACACAGATCAGAACTGACACTGTGCCCCTGGGCAGAGCCCCCTGGGACACAGCTCCTGCCTGGCCCCGCTGCTGGGAGCAGGCTCTGGAGATCCCTGCTGGGAGCAGGCTCTGGAGCTCTCAGTGCTGGGAGCAGGCTCTGGAGATCTCAGTGCTGGGAGCAGGCTCTGGAGATCTCAGTGCTGGGAGCAGGCTCTGGAGATCTCAGTGCTGGGAGCAGGCTCTGGAGCTCTCAGTGCTGGGAGCAGGCTCTGGAGATCTCACTGCTGGGAGCAGGCTCTGGAGATCTCAGTGCTGGGAGCAGGCTCTGGAGATCTCACTCCACTGCAGGGCTTGCAAAGAGCAAATCCCTCCAAAGGGAGTAGAAGCCAGACAGTCATTCAGCCCAAACCATGTCACTTCCAGTGTCCTGCAAGACACCACAGGGCTCTCAGGAGGCTTCAGCCATTCCCAAAGCTGTGGTCAGCTAACTGAGATAGACGAGAAGGAGGTTTGGGAAGCAATCTCATTAAATAACACAAAATTCATGGTCAAACTTGCATTGTAGTATTTCTTGGGTAACTATCTAAAAAGCAAACCAACACACAGCAGCAGGAAAGGGCCAAACCTCCTCTTCTTGCAAGTTGTGCTCTTAACACTGAGATGCAGTTCTGTGCTCTGTCCTGCATGGCTGAGCATGTGCCTGCAGGGACACTGCCCAGGCCCAACATGAAGCCATTAGCTCCTTTATCTGCATGTCATTGCTTTTTATAGCAGTGTTTATGTAAAGCCTTCAAAAGTGAAATTGCAACCAGATGGGCCCTTCCTCAGCAGCATCTTCCCATGGTGTGGGGAAAGGCACAACCCATGGACACTGCCACAGTGAGATCAAGCTTATTTCACGCCCAGGAGGAAAAGTGTTAGAGACAGCATTCAAATCAAGTTGTAGTGATGAAAACAGGGCTGCCCACATCCTGAGTTTGATATCTGAGCTGGCTTTCCTCTGTGTTCAGCATCTCCTTCTCATAAACAAATTGGAATCATTCAGGTGGAAGCATAAAGCAGGCATGATTTTGTGAGGTCCAAATACCAAGGCCAGGATTAATTCAGTGCAGAAAGTCATTGTATTGCTGGAGGCCCACTTAGCTCAGGAGATGGAGCCCCCTGGACTGCTGTGACACAGGTGGGCTGAGCTGGTGTGGGCTACCTGAATGACCTGTGCAGAGCTGGGGCTGCTCCTGGGGTGAAGTGAGAGCTAAAATGGTGATTATTGCTGCTCAGAGGGCCTGGGAGCTGTGGAAGTGGCAGATTCTGTGTACCAGGAATTGGCCAACTGAGCCTGAGCTGAGGCTGAAATTTGGAGAGGAGGAGATGTATTGTTGCGGTCCGAGTGCAAATCAGAATTCTCTGACTCCATATCAGAAGGCTTAATATGATTTATTGAAATGACTCCATTGTTCAGAAGGCTCAGGCTATAATGTGCCCATGTACAGAGCTCAGATGTTTACTTCTTCATGCCCTGTACAAGAATGCTAGAAAACTACAATTCAGAGAGATAACAGTTCTTCACATCATAGGCTGAAAGATAGAAAAGCCACATCTCCCATATCAGGAGACAGGGCAGGCAAACAGCACCTGTCTGAAAAACACAGCTCAGAGATATGTTATAGAATTCTGTGCTGAGAAAGTGAGCTTTCCTCTGGGAAGAAAGTTTCTGCAGGCCTGCACCCAGGGAACTCACAAAATGTTCAGAGGTGGGCAAAGCAAGGGGCATCTGTCCCTTGGGATGGCCTTCACTGGGCTGGAGATGCCCCTCAGAGGAGCTGGGTGAGGGTGGCCTGGGTAGGTGCATGACAGCAGTGTCTGAGGGACAAAGGTGCTGCCACCAAAGGGGTAAATCCCCAAAAGTTGGCACCCCAAAGGTAAATCACGTGCTGGGACAGGTGTTTACACAGTGAGCACTCTGGGCTTGATGCAGTCACGAATCCTCCCCCTCCAATCTCTCTGATCCAGACATGCCTGGCCACAGGCAGGGATGCCTTGGGCTATGATCCTTTGTAAAATCCCTGTGTTTCTAGTCTGGCCTTAAGCATAAACAGGAAAAGCAACAGCAATCAGAGCAGCCACAGCACGACCCTGTCTGACAGGTCCCCAGCAGCAGATCCAGAGACAACAGCCTCATGTAGCTGAATGCAACAGCCCTGCCCTGCTGCCTTTCATCTGCTGCTCATCCTCAGCACAAAAAGTCCCTGTTCTGAGGAGTTCAGTTCATTCCCTGGAGAAGCAGCCTCTCTCCTCACCACAGCCTACTGCTTATTGTCACCCCTCTGGCCGTTCCCACAAAGGAGCCTTGATCTGAAGGGCCATGAGTGCTGAACTCAGGTATTCAGGGAGGTCTGGGGATCCCAGGTGATGCAGAGAAGCTCCTGAGCCCTTTATTCATCACAAACAGGGAACCTGACAACTGCCAAACCTCCTCCTTTCAGCAGCAGTGAACTGCTATTGATGTTTATTCATAGAAATTATTACTGATACAAGCAAAGCTCCACTGCACACCGTGGCCCATCCGTTCTGATTTATAAATTCCAGTTGTCTGGCAAAGCAATGCCTGCAAATCTTCCCTATTGTTTGTGGGCAGAATCCCATAAAACCAGCAGAATGAGTTGTTGTGGACATTTTGCACAAACTTGTTCACAAATAAAACTTGTCTTCTGCTGCGACAGTGCACATCACATTGCCATTCAATCTGAAACTTCAGGTGGGAATAAAAGAGACGTGGCAAATACTGGGGTTTCTAATGGAAATCCCTGCCAATGGTAAAATAGAGGACTTGTAATATCCATCCTTAGGGACGATTCCTGACAGATGATTTAACAATTCCACAATAAGTGGGCATTTACTGACAGTAAATTCTGGCAGAAATACATATTGCACCACACTGCCAGCTCCCCATTAATGCTCCTGCACTGGTGGATGATTTATCTCACGTGTCATGAACTGGGGATTCATTTGGATGTCACTGGGCCAGGGATAGGGAGCAAATAATTTCATTGGATGAAGTGTCCTCCACCTTTCATTTAGACAGTGCAGGATCTCAGTGTTAGGGACAGGATGGAAATAAACCAGAACAGCTTTTCCTTTTGTGCTCAGATCATTATTGGGTAGATTCGTAACTGGGTCACACTTAGGGATCCAGGTGAAGGATCTGTCTATTGGGAGCCCCGAGTTCTCTGTGTGCCTCAGCAGGTGTCCTTGCCCCTTGCTGGCTGGTTCACCTGCCAGGAATCCATAGGATAGGGCTTGTCTCTCACAAGTGTGTGAGTGCCATTCCCACCAGAATCCTCCAGCCTTCACATCCCTCAGGTACAATTAATGGCAGTTCCAACTCTGGAGATCTTCCTTAAAGAGAAGATTATAAAAGCCCCAACAGGACCTCGTGGCCCTCATTCCTCCCCTTCAGCTCACAGCTAGGTTTTTCCTGGACATCTGTTCTTAATTCAGCCCTGATATTGAATAAATCCATTGACCAGAATTATGTCTAAATGAGGACTGAGATTGCAAGAGCAGCCGTTAAGAGCTGGAGTCAGACAGTTAGCACTGACCCAGCTCTCCTGGAGCATCCCTGCTCCCAGCCAGTGCTTCCCTGTCCCTGGGCAGGCACAGGGCTGTCCCAGGGCACCCCCACACCTGCCCCAGCTGCAGCCCCTTCTTTCTGAGCCATGAGCTGCAGGAGAGCCCAGCTGCCTCAGCTGTGCCTGCCCCCTCATCCCCCACACCCCAGGACACCCAGGGGCTGCTCTGCTGCAGGGAAAGTGCAGGGAGAAGCAGCTGTGAGCCCAGCAGAGCACGGGGACAGGGAGCAGGAGCAGGGCACAGCAGCCAGGCCAGGAGAGTAGGAAGCAGAGACAGGACCCAAGGCAGAAGCCCCAGTGCTGGCAGTGGCCAGAGAGACCGAGGGATGACAGTGCCAGACCTGGGTAACGATTGAATCAGTAAAACACACACACTATTTCTGTCTCTCAGGCAACACACACATGATTAGTTTATGTAAATACCTAACGCAGATTGGCAAAATAAGCACTGAGGCAGGTTGTTTTCCTGAATAAATATTTCTCTTGGTGCTTATGCTGTTGGTGGGCTCTGCCATGACCGGCCACTGCCTGTGGGCTGGCTCTGGTCAAGGTTGGCTCTGCAGCATTCCCACAGTGACCATGGCTGCACTAGAGCTGTCCTGACCCACAGGCCACAGTTCCCTGATAACTGAGAACTTGGAGATAAGACTTGGCATTTTCTGATGAAAGCCAAATATCTCTGCAGCAAATATGATCATCCCCGTGCTGAACGCCCGGTGAACTCACAGCTGTTCCAGCCAAGTGAAATGCTGTAACTGGGTGAATGAGGAGATCCAAACCCTTGGAGGTGTGTTGGAGAAGTGTCTGCATTTGATGTGTAGCTGCCTTGGCAGAATTCATCTTTTTGGCCTCAATTCAGCAGAACACTTAAGGAAGACGTGTGAGTTCCAGTAGGCTTAAGTGGTTTTGCTGGACAAGGGTCTTTAAGCCACTGGCACTTGTTCTAATTCCTCATCTTTAATAAAACCCACCTGACTGTGCAACAGCACAAGAGTCAGGGCTGAGTAGAGGAAGCAGCCAGAGTCTGGTAATTGACTGCCCAGTTTGGAATGTCAGAGCACGACAAATCAAAGCTTCACCCTTGGTGGGTTTGATTTAGATCCTCTCTGTCAGCAAACCCTTAATTAGAGGCCACCTTCAGAAAAATCTGCATTGATAAAAAGGATATGGAAGTGCAGCCCTGTGCTGCCTCTAATTGCTCAGGACACACCCCAGCCCAGGCTCCTGAATCTGTGCTCTGTCCTGCCTGAATGTGACATTCCCTGCAAGGACACAAGGCTGGGAGCACATCACAGGAGCTGCTGGAGTGACACAGTAAAATTTTATTTCTGCACTAAAAGCAGTTGGATCCCTGGGCATCCATGCAGATTCCTCTCTCTTCATTTTCTGTGGCAAAGCACAAACTCCAGGCCACTCTTTAGCTCACTGTATCGTTCTGACAAATTTGGATCCCTCAGCCTGGCCAGTGAGCTCTGACCACAGAACATTTGCTCCCTCCTTCAGAAAAACCTGTAGCCAAATCCTTCAACATCTTCTTTGCCTTTCCCTGGTGAGTCAGGACACCCACACAGAAGTGATGGAGGAGGGAAAATGCTGCATTTCTTTTGCCATTTCTGCCTTGTGACTGTGGGGAGCACTAAGCCAAAATTCCCAGGTGTGCTGTAAGGTGGTGGGAGCAGCCAAACTCCAAACCTGCCAGGATGGTCCCCAGGATGCAGAACATCCCCACCTCAGGCTGGGCAGCCACCAATGCCCATCCACTTCCAACCCCCTTCAGCTTCTGTCCCTGTCACCACAACCACAGCTGGCACAATGGGCTCACTGGGAAAATATTGTTCCCATTTTCCACAGGTTTTCACAAATGCCAGTGACTGAAGTGAGCTCTTCCTGTACCAGGCTGATGTAAAAATGTATTTCCATTTGGAAAGTGAGAAGGAAAGGAAACCAACCAGGGCACAGCTGGAGAGCCACGTTAGAACAAAAACACATAATTTTTACCCTTGTTACATAATTCCTGAAGGCCTCAGGAGCTCAAAGGCTGCACTTGTTGGAGGAGGGGTCCTTACACACACACACATACACACACACACGTGTAAATGGACAAAAGTCTCATGTAGAGACTCTTCCTACAGTAAAAGACCCAGATTCCTCTATTTATAAATATTGCGCTGACTTTCATCACAGATTGGCAAGGTCAAATGAAACCATTAGTACAACCTTTCCCCCCAGCACAGGCCAGGGATCTCCTCTGGTTCCTACAGTGAACCCCCAGTTCCTGCTGAAGCAAAGTATGTTCCAGCCAGTGTTGATTTAAAGTTCATGAATAATGACAAATCTACTGTATCTCTAGGTAATTATCACTCATGGGTAATTTAGAATTTTAATTTTCAGAACCAGATGTTAAATAAATCTCACCCAGGCTCCTGGCATGGGGGGAGGTTCTGCTCAACTTCAGAGCTGTAATTTATGTGTCTATGTTTCCTCGGAAGTTCACAATCCCAAAGAATGATTTGCAAAGCTCAAGCAAGGCAGGTGATATTGAGGAAACCTTGGACGTGTTTACTTGTGGCTTTTAAGAACCTGGATGAATGTTTAGTGGGAGGAATGAATGCAGCTCTTAACAAACAGAAAGAGGGGGTATGTGGTCACTCGTTGAATTAGCACAGGAATTAGTAACAGAAATAATAGAAACAAACACAATTCATACAAGCTGTCAGGATAACGAGTATAATCAGCTGAAACTCTTCATGGAGCTCAGACCACTCCAGCAGCATGGGCTGAGGAGTCCATCATTAAACAGTGTTGCCTCAGAGGGTTTCACCTCCACACCTCCCTCCCTCCCACCTGCAGGCACCGAGCATTCCTGCCTGAGACTGAGCCTCTCAAGTTGTACCATGAAATGACTGAGGGAAAAGAAATTGAACCTTTTACCTCATGCTGCTACAGTATGGCTCCCTGCAGCTCCATCCACACCCTCCCCTCCTCTTGCATCAGCGTGAGAGGCAGGACAACAACAAATGAAAGGAAGGACAACAACAACAAACCACTGCTGCCAACAGCAGGGTCTGCACACAGGCTACTCGCTGTTGTAGAGTCTTGTGGTGGGGAGCGAGCATAACAAGGGCCACTGACACTTTAGAACTCTGTAAAATCTGATTTTTCTGACCATTTCAGAAGAGCTCGTCACATTGGGGCAGAAGCTGCAGAGGCTGTAACGCCTCCATTTGGTTGTGCTGTATTTTATGGTGAACATTATACCCCCAACATCTGTATTTCACAGCACATACTGTACCCCAAACATCTGTATTTCACAGCAAATGTGTACCACACGTGCAGCAGGAGGGGGGAACCCCAGGGCTGTGCTTTGGGGGTTTTTGGCCTGTTTCTGCTGTGTGAGAGCTGTGGTGTCTCCAAGAGGATGGAAACACCTCAGTTTGTAACTCCTCCTTTCTCCCTGCCTGTGTGCCCTCCCTCTGTGCTGCTTGCAGAAAGCTGACCTGGCCGTGGCTCCTCTGACCATCACTCATGTCCGGGAGAAAGCCATCGACTTCTCCAAGCCCTTCATGACCCTGGGGGTCAGCATCCTGTACAGGAAGCCCAACGGGACCAACCCCAGCGTGTTCTCCTTCCTCAACCCTCTCTCTCCCGACATCTGGATGTACATCCTCCTCGCCTACCTGGGGGTCAGCTGTGTGCTCTTTGTCATAGCCAGGTAAGGGGATGCTGGTCCCTGCTGGGAGCTGCAGCATCAAACCCTTGTCACCCCTGAGACCCCCTCTGGTCCGTCACCATGGTCTGGCTGCTCACTTTCACACGCTCACAGCATGAAAGAATTTTAAATTATATTTTCTTTCATGATTTCAGTAATTTTTCAGCCTTTCCATCTCGTCAGCACCTCCTAGTGTGTGAAGAGTGGTTCTGCTCTGCATCATTGTCCATTCATGCTCCTGTTCAGTCACTGCTCACACCCTTCCCAGCCTCTCCTGGGACCTGAGCTCCCATCTCCCCCACCATTTTCCACTTCTGTCTCTGATGCCCCCATCAGTAAAGCTCACACAAATCCTTCCCTATATCAAAAGAATGGAGAAGCCCTTGCTACGGATCAGACATTGTGTCTGTTTACAAAATTAATATGCATCTAATTAGCATGCTTAAATCCTCTATGTTTAAAGGCAGAATTTGCATACATTTGCATGTCTTGTTAATTCCACAGGGCCTTTGATGAGACACAGTCCAGGGTTGCTCTCAATCCATGATCCCACCTTTTCAAAACAAAACAGAGCACTTGCCCCCTCCTGCAGGCAGCTGCCCTCCATGGCCACACACAGCCCTCCATGGAATATTTTGCATAAACACCACATCCACGAAAGATTCCTCAGCCCACTCTGTAGTTTGATGCTCATTTCTCATTATTTCCAGATGAATTTATACCAGTGGGGATTTCAGAACCCTCCCTGCTGCCTTGGTCTGGGGGTCCATGCAGACCCTCTTCCCCAAGGTCACCTTCCTGGGAGCATCCATCAGAAATATTCCTCCCTCATCCACTGGCATTAGAGAGTCAAAGCAAAGATCAGATACAGAACTGGATCAAGCAGACTCCATTAACCCTGGTGGTACAACAAATCTCCAATTTTCAGCATCCCTCTGTCCAGGGGGGCATTTACAGCAGATTTCCTGCATTCACTCTGTCATATCCTAATTACACAGAACAGCAGAGCGAGCTGGGCACGAGGGCTGTGAGCACCTGCAGTGCTCACATTAGGAGCTTGTTTTTTCCAGCTCATAATGGCCAGATCCAGCCCAAATTGTCCAGACCCCACTTCCAAAGCATGTTAAACATGCATGGCGAGGCAGGTACATCCTCTGGTCCCTCCTGTGCACGGGGGCAGAGCTGGACATTTGTTTTCCTCCCAGAGGACATGGAGGGCTCTCCCTGATCCAGACTGCAGCTGCAATTGCCTTCCTCCCTTGTCTTTGCCATATCCCAGCATTGTCAGGGATAACCAGGTGCTCTCAGCAGCACAAGACTCTTCTCTGGGAAAATGGACCCAAGGTAACCATGAGGAGGAAAATCCTGTGGTGGCTGATAGGAAGCCCTTGGCTGTCTGTCCCTGTCATGCAGGCAGGGCACAGCTGAGTGGCTCTGCTCCCACAGCGCCACTGGCTTCGATGGCACCAGGCACCAGACTGCTCGTGGGGCCTGCAGTGACAATTCAAACACAATTTTGCATTTTTGAGCTTATTTTTCCCAGCTCATAATGACCAGATCCAGCCCAAATTGTCCAGATCCCACTTTCAAAGCATGTTAAACATGCAAATTGTGTCTGCACATGAAATGCTGCAGAAAGGCTGAAGGAAATGCTGGGACAGGCCCTGATGTGAAGCCCCTCAGTCATCACTTTCCACAGACAGGGATGTCTGTCCAAGCATGGCAGCATTGCCTGGCCTTGGCTTTTGGCTGAAAACCTGAAGAACTGTGGCTTTGTCTCAGGTTTTATTCTGAAATGAGCCTCAGCATCTCCCTGCATCACATCAGTTAAGATGTAATAGAACAATTTTTCCCTATCAGGCTATTTTTTGGACTGAATTCAACTCATAAAATATTGCAATTACAGTTTCTTTTTCACATTTTGCTCCTGCCATTTCTTCTGTCATCCTATTCTTTCAAAGAACACCAAGTATTCGGGGTAATTAAAATTCTGCTGGAACAGTCTTTTAACACATAGAGATGGAAGGCAAGAGATTTCACAGGGAAAATATTTATTGCATTCAGAAGTAATGGAAACAATATCTGCTTTTGACCCCAGCAAGGCCTCTGAAATCCAATTCTCAGAAGAAAACCACAATCAAAATAGAAAAGCCTTAATTCAGAGACATGAGTCTTCTGAACTAGGCACCAGAGCCCTCTGCTAATGCCATAACCATAGGTCAATGCCACTTAAAACAGACTCAGGAACTATTTAGAGGCAGGCAAAGGATGCATTTGGTCCATCTGTCATTTTAATCAGCCTTTCTTTGCTATTGATGGAGCCCCTGCTCCCAGCCCCCAGCCCCAGAGAGCCATCAACACTGGCTGTCCCCACGGCTCTGTGGGATGCTGTGTCTGGAGGCTGTGGTGCCAGGCTGGCCCGAACTGCCACCTGTCCTCGGGCTCACACTGCCTCCAAATTACACCAAACCCCTCCAGCTGCATGGCAGGGTGGGTGGGTTTAATCTTCGTCCTAATTGCAGCGAGGACTGGGTCATCCGTTGAAAATTTCTCTGGAGACGCAATCTAGACTCCAAAGTATTTTGTGTTAGATCTTTTAAACTTCTTCAAAATGCTTCAATTTCCTTGCCAAAAAGCTGCAAGAGACAGGAAAATGATCCTAGGTTTTGATGAAATATTTCTCAGAGCCCACTGTGCATGTGAGGATGAGGGGAGCCAGCCACACAGAATCCTGAATTCCCCCATTGATTTGAGCTCTGGCTGTATGGGGTCAATGAGCTCCTCTCCCTCCTTCCTTCGTTACCTCTTGCTTCCACTAATGGTTTCTCTGCTCAAGCACAGGAGGATGTTGCTGCTTTGCAGATTTCTGAATATTTCTCTGTCATTTGAGCTGCACCAGTAGGTTTTCACTCAGACCTTGAAGTTCTCCAGCGTGTCATCTTGCCAGGCTCATTGATCTTACCCATTCCCTTTCTTTTTCGTAGTCTTTCACTGGCAGCCCAAGAAAGTTTTAATCTAATTCCTGAACTCTGTCTTTATCTGACAGAAAGGACCAAGACACCTTTCTTTATCCACCTCTGGTGTGAATCTATAGTAAGTTCCAAGGAATAAGTAGCATGTAAAGCCAGGTCTGACTTCAGCCTGGTTCTTGTTTCCTTGCTGATTTCCTCTGATTTAGAGAGCAGAGGAGGGTGAGCAGCAAGGACAGCCCAACCATTACCTGGATGAACAAGCAGCAATGTCAGGGTGCAGCCTGAGCAAGACCTGTGGTTCCACTCCCCAAACCCAGCCCAGGGAACGGTGACATAAACCAGGGAGGAAAGGAGACCTCATTGGACTGTACCTTGAAGGTGGAAAACAGAAGCAAAAAGTGGGACAGCTGTGCCCAGGGTAATCTTTTCTAAAGCCACAAGAGCCGTGGGCTGTGCCTTGTCCATCCTCAGGGATGGTTTTCCCCACGGACCCCTCCCATGCTTGGCGCTGCTCCGGGACCATGGCCCCACACTGACACGTGCCCAGGGCAGGTTCCAGTGCCAGGAGGTTCCTGGCAGAAGGCTGGGGCCCTTCTCCAAACAAATCCAACTGTCTGAGCCAGGGCACCCCTGGAATTGAGCCACGAACCGTCTCCTTGGGTGGTGGCACATCTGGTGGAGAATTACAGAGGGAAACATCTCCTGATACAGGCTGTGGGCTGGGCTTTGAGAAGGGGCTGTTGTGAATCTCCAGGGATTCCAGAAGGAAGCGGAGATGATAATTAATGCCTGGTTCAAAAGCAATTATACCAATTATGTTTTTAATTTAATCTCTGCAAAATTTGGGACTCTCAGAAAATGTAAATAAACAGCTCTAAAAATATTAACATCTCTCCTGTTTAGCATCCTCCCCAGATCCTGGCTAAACGAGCTCATTCCCGGCAGTGCTTGCCTGCCAATCTTGGGCAGAATTTGCAGAGATATTCCTAGGAAATTCCCTCAGTTTTGCTCAAGAACTGCAGGGCTATCCATGGAAATACATCCCCACAGGGAATAAGTTTCTGCCACTACCCACCACAGGGCCAAGTGACGCAGAAATCCACAGCAAACTGTCACCACATTCCAGTGTTCTGCCAGTGCCCTGACTGGGCCACATTCCTGCTTGCCAGGATGGTGGAATGTTCAACTTCTCAGTGATCTAAATCCCACCCTGATTCCCATGTGCATTGGTGAGAGTATCTCCTGAAATACCAGTTTGTCCCTGCTGTTGCTGCAGAATGACCGAGGCTTCTCCCTTCAGTCAATCAAAAATGCCATTTTTTCCCACGTCTTTGAACTGTTACATACAAGGGGTTACGTGTCTGGACCCCATCCCATCCCATCCCATCCCATCCCATCCCATCCCATCCCATCCCATCCCAGTCCCTCCCATCCCATCCCATCCCACCATCACGTGCTCCGTGTGCTGTTGTAGGACACAGTGTTGAAAAGATGATCCAAAGTGACCAAAGGCTCTGGGGAAGCCATCTGAGACACCTCAGGAGGACTTGGCCTCCCAGGTCTCTGCTCTCTAGAATGCAGACTTACAGCTGTGTGGGTGACTTGGGCTGAATTTGCCTTTTTCTCTATAAAGCTGTGCACCAGAGGGTCGGCAGCCCCTGCACAGCAGCACCAGAGGCATTGAGACTCCCTTTTTCCAGTTCCTTTAGGGTCTTGTCCTAATGATGAACTGATGAACTGACTAACTGATGCCTTAGGATTTTAGCCTTTCTATTTTTCAAATCCTGTACTGCATTAGTGCATAATTCTAAACTCCATATGGAGTGTTAGTTACTGTCTTCACATTTTGGCCAGACAGAACAATCCCTCAGGGCCTGAGATCCAAGGAGACCCTACAGCCTCAGGCCCCGCAAAACATCAACAAAAAGTGAGTTGGGGGGGAGCAAACTGGGGGTGTGTGACTTCATTACCTGAAGCTGTAATTGGAGGATTAACCCCTGATATGTAAATGGACCAAACTTATAATTGAAAAACTCATGACCATCATCTGCCTTGGGTGTAGCCTCTGGGAGGCTTTGGCTGCCCAGGGTGTATCTATTGAAGGCCTTTAATAAAAACCCACTTTTATTCTCTTAATCTTGTCTAGCCTGTGTTCTGGGCAGCCACCCCAAGGCATCCTAACAAGCTCTTGTGTCCTGTGTGCTGCAGGTTCAGCCCATACGAGTGGTACGACGCCCACCCCTGCAACCCGGGCTCGGACATCGTGGAGAACAACTTCACCCTCCTGAACAGCTTCTGGTTCGGGATGGGAGCGCTGATGCAGCAAGGTAGGCCAGCACCCACCTGCTGTTAGGGCTTTTTAAATTGGAAATTTGTTTTGGTTGCAACCTCCCAGCACCTCCTGGCCCCTGCAGCTCCAAGGAGGAGCACTGCCTTCATCTCCCTCAGCTGCTTCATTCACCCACATGCCACAGACTCTGCAAATTCCTATTTCTCTTAATTTAAACCGTTTGTTCCGTTTCAGGATCTCTGACCTGGCTCTCTCTCTGATCTAAATTAACTTTTCCAGCAGACAGGGTGTCTTGCCCTCTGGTCCATCCCCATTTTTCTCCTCCCCTGGTCATTCTGAGCAGTGTGAGGAGGCCTGAAGCTCCCCCAGCCCAGGGCAAAGGCCAGGAGCTGCCCTGGGAGCCTCTGCCCAGCAGCCCCTCAGGAGAGCTGTCAGTGGCCCTGGTAGGAGCCACCACGGTCACAGGGACCTCAGAAATGGGATAGGGATGGGATTACATCCCTGTGTGTGAATGGAATAGAGAGATGGAATGAATAGAATAAATCTGTTCAGAAGGCAGCAGGGGGGGAGCTTGGGAGCAGCTCTGAATAAGGAACGAAATTCAGCTGTGATCTAATTGCAGAAAACCCAGGAATAGAAATAAGTGGAAAATGTCAAACATTTGTCACACTTTAATTTACCGTGTATCAGTGGTTATATCCAGAGAGCAAAAGAAGCACAGCCTCGGCTCAGTGGCAGGCACAGAGCTCCTGCTCCACTGCTGCCTGTAATAGAGATTCCTCCTGGATCTCAGCTGCCCTCATGGACAGTGACAGTTCCCAGCAAGACAGTTTAGCAGGATGAATCATCCCTCTTATCAGATGCTGATAAATGAAAAGAGCTATATTCTTTTTAACTCAATTCTGCATCTGAGAAGAAAAATATTTCAAAGCCAGACTGGTGTCACAGCATCCAATGCATCAAAGGGCCGGAGATGGAAGAGGGAAGAAGCAGGATCTCGAGGAGAACCAAAGCACCCTCAATATCCAGGACTCCTCCTCTTCCTGGTGTCTCCTTGCTTGCACTCTGAAGGGAGGAAAACTACACCCCGTGCTCTGCTTTGATGCCACACTGCCTAAAATTGCTTTGCAAAGCCCAATCTTTGTTGCACTTTCCAGGCTGATAAATCCTCTGAGCACAGCTGTTTCAAACCCAAAGCTCTTGCCTGGCTTTAAAAGGTGTTTTGGGTGATTACAAAAATAGCACAACCCATTTAGCCCTTCATGTCTGCTCAATAAAAGTCATTCCAGACCCACTACACCTTTTATGCTGTAACATCTCCTGCTTCCCCACTTCTGACTGGCATTCAAAGCCCTGGACCCTGATAGCTCCTTTCTCTCGGTGTTTGATTTTTTTAAAACCTTGTGTATTTGAACACACTCCCCAGAGTGAGTCTTTTGAAAATAATCTGTATAAAAGCAAAGCTCATTTTAAATGGCAGAACAAAACACTCATAAAAGTTCATAAATAGCCTGCTATTTAAATCTCATAAAAGCAGCCCAGTTAATTACTTCAGTTTGGATGTTTCCTGTAAATTGGGCACTGTACCCAAGGTCAGTAATCAAGGAAGAGGGTTTTTCTGCAAATGCTACAAAAGCTCCACTGATGTCCTCGCATGCAAGATGTCTGCATAATTTGCCTCAAAACCAGTTGGCTTTAATTGCATAGCTGTAACAGTTTTGACAGCGAAACCTGATCATATATATATATTTATATATAATGTACATATGGATACATTAAGTGGGTTTTTTCCCTCTATTTCCTCTCCCCTGCTTCCCCTCTCCCACCCCAGGCTCGGAGCTGATGCCCAAAGCCCTGTCCACACGGATCATTGGTGGCATATGGTGGTTCTTCACCCTCATTATCATCTCGTCCTACACGGCCAACCTTGCAGCCTTCCTGACAGTGGAGAGGATGGAATCCCCCATCGACTCGGCAGATGACTTGGCAAAGCAGACAAAAATAGAGTATGGAGCAGTGAAGGATGGAGCTACCATGACCTTCTTCAAGGTGAGACCAGGCAGAGGCTTTCTGCCTTCCAGGCAGAGATGCCAACGGGAGCCAGGACAAGGATCCAAAGACAGAAATCCTCCCAAGCCACCCCTGCTGCTCCTTCCACGCAGCTTCTTTCAGTCTCACAACTTGCCCAGACTGAGACTGTCACTCACCTGAGCCCCACCAAGGCTAAATCCCCCTCCCTGTTGTTAGCTGAAGTCACAGTTACAAAATTAAACTGATTTTACACTTTTGCAGGCTCTACCCAATACTGGCTCAGACAACTTAAATGTGGCGTGTGCCAAAGTGCAGCTTGTATTAAACCCCTGCAGAAAAATCTTACATTCCCTAAAACATCTTCCCAATTTCCACATCTGACCCATCCAGCTTCTTCCTTGCCTCTGCCAGCACAGCCCCATGGAGCCCCCAGGCTGATCCAGCTAGCCTTCAGAGCAGAGGAGAGCCCAAATGAAACCCACAGCTGGACATGTGTTGCAAAGTGCCCTCTCTGACCAAAAGTATTTTTTACAGCTGAAATATCTTTCTTGTCCTTCAGGTATTCATATCAATGTAATCCAGTTTTATTAACTGCTGAGATCCAGGGCAAGGTAACACTACCAGTGCATCACAATCCAATTGCATTAATTTCTTCTATTTAAAGCATAATTAAATTCAGAAGTCTGTCAGATTCCACCGTAGCCTCAAAAATAGAAAGAAACTGAGAGATGTAAAATGACCTTTAAAACCACTGCTGGCCTGTAAAAACCCAGTTTAAAAAGAGAGAGAATAAAGGGATAGAAATGAGGGGTGATTAAGGAATTATCACCCTGGCAAGGAAAGAGGCCCAAAGGAAGATCCCAGGCTTTGGCTCAGGAATGGGAGCTGGCTCCCCCACACCTCTGGCTCCTTCTCCCTCCACCACCCTAGTGCAGAAGGAAATACATGTGACTAACACAGTGCAGGCTTTACCAAGCAGTTTGTGCCTGGTGCTGCAGGATTTGAGCAGGCACAGGGTGATGGCAGCTTGACGAGGCCTCAGTGGTTTAATTGGCAAGCCTCATTAAAGGAAGGCAATATGCTGGATTTTAATAATAGAGAGAGCATTGTTCCCGTGCAACTTCTCTTGGCTCTGATCTGGCTGAGAAGCCACTGTCCTCCCTGGATCTGTGTCCTGGCTCTGACAGGCAGAGGTTGATAAAGAGCCATGGAGAGGTTAATAAAGAACCACGGTTGATAAAGATCCCGCTAGCTGGATCAGCCTGGGGGCTCCATGGGGCTGTGCTGGCAGAGGCAAGGAAGAAGCTGGATGGGTCAGATGTGGAAATTGGGAAGCCACTGTCCCCCCTGGATCTGTGTCCTGGCTCTGACAGGCAGAGGTTGATAAAGAGCCACGGAGGCGTTGGTTTGATCTTTAACAGTTCTGGGAATGCCCAGTTCGCCTCCTGCCATGGAGCTGCTCCGTGCAGTTCTGTCCATGGCACAGGCAGATGTGTGGTGGTGTCTTCCAAAGCCAAATAAACCTGGAGCAGGGAAAGGCAGGCTGTAACTGTGTGCTTTAACTGCGCTTTCCAATACGAGTTTTATATGGGAATAAAAAGAAACTGTCTCTTTTAACAATCAGCAGGACACAGTATATTTATTGCTTCATATCATTATCCATCAGAATCGCACTTCAGGCTTCTAACGGCTTTGGCATGGTTTATTGATGCAGCGTATTTTGCTTTTCCTTTTTATTATCACTGTTGTATGGAGATGAATTCTCAGGAATGTCCCTTCTGACAAGGGTTTCCATTACTGGAGCAGTGGGAGCTCCCACGTGGGAGGCTCTGCTCACTTGTCCTTCGTGTACAGAGGGACATGGGACAGACAGGATTTCTCCCAGCTCCCAGCAAGGTCTTTGTCCTCGACTGGGTGATTCCTGTGGTGGTTTTGGTTCAGCTGCTCTGTCAGTGCCACCTCCGTGGGGACACCTGTCACAGCACAGAGCTCCAGGTGTCAGCTGAGGATCCACGCTCCGTCAGATGGGTGGCACTGGAAGAACAGCACATGGCTTCCCTCCTCTTCCTCTTCCTCTGCTCCAGGGGGCTCCAGCAGAGACAGCCCACGCCAGCCAAGGCTCCTGAATCACTCCAGCAGATCCAGAGCCTGAGCACTCCAGCAGCTCTGAACACCCTGTCACTGCTGGGACAAAAGGCTGATGGCAGCACACAAATGAGGATCTCACCTGCTCTGTGGATTACCTGCTATGCTTGGCCAAATTGCTGCCTGGCTGCTTGTATGGCTGTTCCCCAAAGTCATTCCCCTCACAGCAGGGCTTGCTCCTTCATTTCTCCCTGTTAAATCAGTTGCAAGTTGCACACACCCACCCTGAGCACACCCGGGCCCTGCAGCCCCTCTGTCTGTCCACCCTGGTCCACGCTGGATCCCCCCAGGGGTGCAGGAGGAGAGCAGCACCCTGGGGCTGATCCTGGGGAGCAATGGACAGTGAGAGGAAGAGGAGGGCAGACGCCTTGCATGCTGTTCATGAGATGGTTCCCAAAGCACTGACCAGTTCTACCTGTGCTCAGGCTGCCTGAGAGCTTGTGCAGAGCTCACCAGGGACACTGCAGAAGGTCCCAATGGAACCAAGACACCTCTGGGACAGCCCTACAGTGACAGATGCTGCTCCCACAAAATTTGGCCCCATGCAGCTGAGCAAACCAAGAGAGGGAAGAAGAGAGAGCTTTACCAACCATATCAGCAGATTCTGACTTCATGAAAAGAACTTTGGAGAAGCTGTTTACTCCCTGGCAATGCAGATTGAGTTACAGGAATAAAGACGGATCAATTAATTTAGGAACAGCATCTAGAGTTCATTATAGCTCATAAATCCTTCCCATCCTGCAGAGGATGCTGCCTCTCTGAATGGAAGGCCAGCTCTCATGTGCAGTTTGGAGTCTGGGTGTGAGAGTGTGTGTGTGTGTGTGTGTACATAGATACTCACTCACACAGAAATGTTAAATCCTCAAGACTAAGTATCTCCAGTTGGTGGAAATCAATTTATTTTTTCATACAGGCTGGAATTGAAAATCTTAAGCCTGAAAGTTCCTTTCTTGCCAATTTGGCTGATAAAAAAGCGTATATGTCTTGGCAAGATGCCTCGTAGGGGCTCCTCTAAACGATTCCATTAATTGATTTGGGTGACTGGCCCTGCAGAACTGCTTATTAAAGGTGGCTTCTGAGCTGTGACTCTGAAGAATGAACTCGGAGGCGTTCTCGGTGTCGCTGCGATCGCTGCGTTTGGAGGGGCTGGCTTTCACACACACATCTCATTTAGCACTAACACGGGGTGATTAAGATGCAGAGCACAGCAGACCAGATTCTGCTGTTATTTATCCTGAATAAATCAAGGAGAAGCTCCACTCGTGTGAGTCGAAGGGAGAGATGTGAGCAGGAGGGAGGCTCGACCCCGCCATGTGAGCCACGGCTGCAGCACCAGCCCTTTGATAATTAGCAATATCTCCATCATTCCTAATGTCTCAGAGCTCCTGACACGGGAACTTCTCTGCCAGGAAGAAGCCAGAGTCAGACCATTTATCTTAATGCTTCAGAGCACCCAAGCAGCTCCTCCTCACCTACCTTTGGCAGCAAAGTTGTCATTGAGAGGGACCTGGGGATCCTCCAGAGGATGTGGGGGCACAGGAGGGTCCCTTTACTCACAACCAACTGATATATGCTTCTTTTAAGAAGGCCATAAGAAGTAAATGGTGAATCTCTGGAGAAGAAATTAGCACCCAGCCACAACACAGCAAATACCAGATCAGACCAGTAACTAACCCCAGCAAGGTTTTTTAAAGTTAAACTATGGTAAAATCAGGGGTCCAGCAAAATAAAATGTACACACAACTAAAGAACACAGAAGAAACATCAGCAAAATAAACACAATTTAAAGCATTCTCTATTACTAAATTGCTACTAAGATGATTTTGCTTATTTTTATGGCACGGTCCTGGCTGACAACATCCAAATTCCCATCAATAAGCAACACCTTTGCAGTGTGGCCCAAGTATTTGAGAGGAGAAAGCAGAGAAACAAACTTTTCCTTCAACTACAAAAGATGTTTTGTGGCTTAGCTGGGTGTGAGCTGGAGCAGGGACGCTCCTGCCCTCGCTGCTCCTGTGATTTGGGATCGATGACCAACACTGCTCTCACAGCAGCTTCTGGGCTTGTAGCAAACAACCAACCGTGAGGGATGTGCTGGGAATTACAGCTGGGGAATTTTCCCTTGGAAAAGTAGTGTTCTCCTTAGGTTTTAGAGCCTGAGACTGCCCTGACCAGGGCTGGGTGTGAGCTGCCCTGGCAGCACCAATGGCCTGGGCTCCCTCCTGGAGGGACTCCCCAGCTCATCTTCCCTGCCAGCTCTCGGCCCTGTGCCTGGATCTCTGCTCCAGCTCTCATCAGGCACAAGTGAGCAGTGACCAGCAGTTCCATCCTCCTGGCCAGCCCTCACCCAGGCGTGCCCCAGCTGGAGGAGTGCTCCAGGGCAGGGCCAGAGCTGGGCTCAAAGCAGCACAGCCACAACTGACAAATCTGGGCTCTTCCTGGCATCCCAAACACAATTAAGTCCTTTCAAGCTGGTCAGGAGCAGTGATTTAAGAGAAGAAGAGAAAAGTGGTTTTTCTCTTCCAGGGAGCCCTGTCTCATGTAATTTCAGTTGCCTGAAGAGGTCCAGTGCCTCATGCAAGTCCCATTTGCTTCACTAAATGCAGCTTATTGATTTTTTGCCGGTTTATTTTGCTCTGTGCTCTAAACTGGGAGAACACTGATGTTAAAAGCTCTGTGTCAACACTCAAGGAGCATTAAATGCAGAAAGAGAAGAAGAGAGAGGGAGAGCCAAGGAACCCAGAGGCCTCTGATGTGAACTATATAAATGTTAAACAAGTCCTTATCAGCCAGCCGAGCACACGATTCATTTCAATTACCCATTGTAATGTACAGATATTTAATAATCCTTTTGGAGGCTACATTTCTTGTTGCTCTTTGAGGTTTGATAGATGCCACAAATCTACCTTACAGGCACTGGTCCAGGTTTTCAAGCGAGGGAGATTATCCTGCCTCTTGAATGAAGTTTGCTCCTGCACATCCACTGCTGAGCATTCATCAAGTGGATTATAAGGAGCACAAGCTTTAATGGAGAAGAAATGAATCCCTGGGTATTTCAGTCAGGAGAAGGGGCCCACAGGGTTAAAGGCAGAGGAACAGCCTTTGTTTGAACAGCACTGCACTACCCAGCTTTGGGGTGATGAGCTTTTGTTTAACTTTTGCTAAACATGCTGGAATAAAGGAGGTGGATGGGCAAAGCGTTTGGAATACGGAGCATTACAAGGGACTTTCAGCTACCTCACCATTATTTATTATGGTTTTATCAGAAGAACCTATCCTGGCACATTTTGGGTGATACTGAAAAAATGAGGGGGAGCTGTGGCAGCAGCAGTTGGGCTGGGGCTCCATCTCCTGCTTTCTCATGGAAGGACAGACACCTGTGGAGAGATAAACGACGGCTGAAATCACGGCTCTGCGGCAGCGGCTCCTCGCGCAGCAGCTGCTGAGAGGCCACCCTTGCTCCAGGCACAGCACAGGGACTTATCTGCCCTCTGACTTACCAGCCAGCTCCAGGCTCGCCAAGGAGCACAGTGGAGGAGAAGGTTTGGCTGGCTAAGCTGCCTCTTATGAAATAAGAAGGCAAAAACAGATCTAGGAAAAACAAGAAATGGGGCAGAAAAGAAGAACGGTGCATAAAGGAGCTGGCAGCGGTGGGAGCACAAGCCTCAATATCCAAGTGCTGCTGCAGGGCTGGTCTGAGGGAGAAGCACTGACCCACGGGAGCACTGGGACCAGCAAAGGGGCAAGAGGACACTGCTCTGCCTGCCTGGGAAATCTTCCTAAACTAAAGCCAGTTCTGACCAGCAGTCTGGTCTAGTGGAAGATGTCCCTGCCCATGGCAGTAGGGGGAACAGGATGAGCTTCAAAGTCTTTCCCAGCTCAAACCATTCTGGGATTCTGAGATTCTGTAACTCTGGTGATGACTGACAGAGACAACTCAGAAGGTGCTCGTAGATAAATGGTACTTTTCAAATGTTATGGCAGGATGTAAAATAACCATATTTCTTCTCACTCAACACATTTTCTAGAAGGAAAAAAACATTCACATGAATAGCAAACTAGAAAACACATTCCTTCCTTTGCAACAGAATGTCTGCTGATAGTGAAAGAATATCCATGTTTATTTTTAGCCATAAGACAATCTTCTTGAATATCTCTGTGCTTCTGTTTACGTGGGTACGTTAAATCTATTTGGCAGTTGCACATATCTCAGAGGAGACTTGTTTCCTTGCCATGCTTGAGGAAAGACAAAAATATCATAGGGTATGTGTAGAGAAAACCAGGTCCTCCAAAACTCTCTCTGTTCTTTCTGCATGCAGAAACATTACAGGGTAAACAAATCCTGGTTAGGAAGTGAACACATTTAAGCAGATCTGCCAATGGCCTGGGAAATGAAGGGTCTGCAGGGCTTTGGGCAGGTTCAGTGCCACCTCAGGACCTGAAGTGCACAGTGGGATGTTTGCTGCAACCCTTGTCACTCTTTAAGGCAACATAAATCCAAACAATGTTGGGCAGTGTAGGCATTTAAGACAAAGTCAAATTCATGGTTGCTCCATTGTGTGATCTGTTCTCAACTATTATTATTATTTACAGTACAGATACCAGCTTTCAGCAAATGGAGAATTCATTCTTATTTTGGGGCCGGGGGGTGGGGGGGTATCGATTTTCCAGAAATCCAAAATCTCCACGTTTGAAAAAATGTGGGCTTTCATGAGCAGCAAGCCCACGGCACTGGTTAAAAACAACGAGGAGGGGATCCAGCGAACCCTGACGGCCGATTACGCGCTGCTGATGGAGTCCACCACCATCGAGTACATCACCCAGAGGAACTGCAACCTCACCCAGATCGGGGGGCTCATCGACACCAAAGGCTACGGCATTGGCACGCCCATGGGTGAGTGACAGTTCTGCAGGCACCCCGAGGGGGGCTGGTCACCACAAACACAGCAGAGGTGATTAAGATAATCCACTCCCAGCAGCAAATTTCCAAATGTCGTTGTTGAGCCAGGAATGAGAACGAAAGACTCTGATTCATCAGAAGGCAAAAAGAGAATTTAATAAAAATCCCGCGCGTCTTTTATAACAAGGCTCGCTAAGCTAAGCCCTGATTGGTCTTAGAGAAAGCACCTCTCACCCCATTGGTGAACTAAGAATAACACACTCCAAAGGACAACTATTATAAACAATAGCTACAGAGGAGAGATAGCAATAGTTTATAATTCCTTCCTTCTAAGTTTCCCAGGCCAAATTATCTCTGTTCTTTCTTCGACTGAACTGAGAATATCCACACCAAATACCAAACTTTATACTGTCTGCCTGTTGAAGAGAGGTCTGAACTACTCTGCTTAACACAGACACCTTCCCTGTGTGGTGGGATTTTTGTCCCACTTTCCCTCTGTGTATAATGGTGTTCCCACCCCCAGGGTCACCGTACAGGGACAAGATCACCATCGCCATCCTGCAGCTCCAGGAGGAGGACAAGCTCCACGTCATGAAGGAGAAGTGGTGGCGGGGGAATGGCTGCCCTGAGGATGAGAACAAGGAGGCCAGTGCTCTGGGCATCCAGAACATTGGAGGGATCTTCATTGTCCTGGCAGCGGGCCTGGTGCTGTCCGTCTTCGTGGCCATGGTGGAGTTCATCTACAAGCTGCGCAAAACGGCGGAGCGTGAGCAGGTACTGACGGGTTCCCTCTGATTCTCTGCCTCCCCTTAGCCCAGCCATGGAGGGCTTTGGGCTAAGAGACAGGCAGAGACAGGCAGGGAGGGGGCAGAGGGATCTGGCCTGGCACCCCTAAAACGCCATCCCCAGAGGCTCACTGGTCTGTCCCTCTGACAGCCTCCACTCGAGGGAAAGTCACGTCTGCTCTGATCAGGGTCGCCTGCTGCTGCAGCAGCCAGACCAGGACACGTTGGTAGGGTAGTTTAGAGCAAGCTGACAAATAAATCATCAAAATATAGACAAAAGTCTATAATATAAATATAATATAAGTCTATAATATGTCCATAAAATATAGACAAAAGTCTCTAGGACGGGCCTTTCTCAGCCGTTACATCCACTTGAAATCACCTTGCACATTCCAGGTGTGACTTCTCCCCAGTCCCATTCAAAGAGGAACAAGTCAGGGCCCACCAGGAAGCCTCACACTGTTCCAGTGCCTCACACTGTCTTATCAGCTCCGCCACACTCACAGACACAGCCCATCAGTGGCTGCTCAGTGTTCAGGAAACAACAGAACTGCTTTTATGTTCCTCCTCTGCTGTGGGTGGCCCGGTGCAGAAGTGGAACGTGCACTTGTGTGCATGACCAGAAATCAAAGCGAGCTGCCCCCATGATGGACTAGACAGAGAAAGGAAAGCTGCCCAGCTGCAGGAGTGTCAGACCCATCCGAGCCCCCCACAGGGATCACATAGCACCAAACCTCCGGCAGCCGCCTCCAGCTCTGCCTTTCTGCAGGACTGAGCATGTCACAGGTACAGTCCTTGCCAAGGGAGAGGTCAGCCAGGTGCCCACACATCCCTGCAGAGCACAGCCGATGCCTGAAACAGCCCCAAAACTCATGCCCACCCTCCACTGAGCCCTTCCAGCCCCACTGCTCCCCCCTGGGAGCAGAACACTGCAGCAATAACAGAGCATTTTGTCCTTGATGCCTTGGAATAGCTACCTAGAACAGAGGCTAGACAAGTTTAGTAGAATAAAAGTGGGTATTTATTGAAAGCCTTCAATAGGTACACCTGGGGCAGTCAAAAACCTCCGAGGGGCTATACCCAAGATGGAGGATGGTCACAAGTTTTTCAGACAGATATAAATTTGGTCCATTTACACATCAGGAGTTAATTCTCCAATTACAGCTTCAGGTAATGAAGTAATTTACTCCAAGTTTGCTCGCCCCCAGCTCACTTTTGTTTATACTTTTTGGGGCCTGACACAGTGATGTGTCCTTGAGTCCCAGGCCTAGAGAGGAATTGTTTTATCTGAATAAAACGACAGAACAGTGGCTGACAGGCTATGGAGCTTTACAATTACACACTAAAAAATTGCAGTATTACAAATATATGAAAAAAATATAAAAAAGCTAAAATGCTAAGGCATCATTCCCGCTGTCCCCAGCGCTCCTTCTGCAGTGCCATGGCCGATGAGATCCGGCTGTCCCTCACCTGCCAGCGCCGGGTCAAGCACAAGCCCCAGCCCCCCGTGATGGTGAAGACGGACGCTGTGATCAACATGCACACTTTCAACGACCGACGGCTGCCCGGCAAGGACAACATGACCTGCAACACTGGATTGGCACCTGTGTTTCCCTAGGGAATGGCACTGGGGGGGGGTGGGAGGGAAGGAATTGCGGCAGACACGGCTGGATGCACCCTTAAGTAGGGAAGANAGGCACCCTAAAGAAGGGAAAAAGAAATAAAAAAACAAAAAAAAAAAAAAAAAAAGAAAAAAAAAAAAGCCTGGTTTGTTCATTTCAAGAACAAGGCCTTTGCAACCCAGCTGCACCCATCACCGCAGAGGAGCCAGAACTTCCAAGCACGGACAGTAACGTGGGTCTTGGGGCTTTTTGCGTTTGTTTTGTTACTTTTCATTCCTTTTTTTTTTTTTTAATGCTTCGATCCTCCAGGCCTCGTGGAGTCCAACCACCACCCAGGAGTCTGATGTTTACACACCGAAAACACACGGAGGTGAAGCAGAATTGAGCCAACCCCGAGCGGGTGAGGAGGAGCCCCGAGCGTGGCTCCATCAGCACGGCAATAAACAGGAACACTTGGTCAGGTGTGAGCACCTGATCCACACCGACACACACAGCACATTTTGGATACGCTGTCCAGGAAAGGGAGAGGCATCTGGGAAGCAGCGGGATGGTGGAGTCTGTTCCTGCCCCAGAGCAGCTGGCGGTGGCCTCACCTCGCGGCTGTGCTGGCCGCAGCCACCCAGAGCGGGACAGCCACGTGGGAGTGTGGTGGCAGGAGGTGACACACGTTCCTCAGCAGATCCAGGGCAGCCAACTGGGAAGGGGAAGGTGAGCCTGAAATGGACCCAAGCTCCGGGCCAGGGAGGGCACAGTGGGGCATGCACAGGACCTTCTGCACCTCCGAGTGACAGCACCCGCACTCCCCGCGCCAAGCTCCAGCCCAAGCCCAGGGTGACACCGTGATCTCCAGTCCTCAGCTCTGTCTCTGCTCTTCCTGAAAAGTTCAGTCTCTCCTGCAGAGAAGCATGGGAAGCAGCCACATCCACAGGCTCCAGCAGCATCAGGAGCAGAGCTGCTTCCAAGAGCCAAGAGTACCGATTTCCATGAAATTCAGCAGTGCTGAACTGCAGCTCCACCCTGGGAGAGGACTGTGGGCCTGGTTTAGGACTAAGTGCTCTCCATGGCATCAATGACCTGAAGATGAATCTCAGCCAGGGCTGACCTGGGAGGAGCAGAGCCAAGCCTGGGATCCTTCCTGCTCTGACCACAAACTGCCACCCCTCAGGCAGCCTCTCCATGGGATTTAAGCAGACACACACTAAAATGTTTTTAGGAAATCTTCCATGAATTGTCTTCTTATTTTCAGGTTGCTTAACCCAGAAGGTTGGTCCTGCAGATTAATTTAGGCAGAATTACCAAAGACCCCTCTGCTGACCTAAGGTAACACTCGAGTAACTTCCCTCAGCTCCACCCCTGCCAGGGGACCCACAGGCAGCCAGTGGGATTCATCACAAAACTAAACAAATGGAAATTCCTCTGCCCACCCTAACCCAGAATGTCACACATGTGATGCAAAAGTGCTTAAAAGCTCTGATTTAAGCCCTGGTGGTGCAGAAAACAGCAACACCCTTCCCCTGCAGGGGTAAGAGTGACCCCACCTGTGCCCACCTGTGTGGAGGGCAGGCGGGGCAGGGGTGCAGCAGCCAGTGCCCGAGCTCTGCACCCAGCTCTGTGCCATGGGTGGAGTGCTGAGGCCACCACAGCCCTCCCGAGCTGGAAAGTTTATCCTCGCCCTAAGGAACAAACCTGACTGCAGCTGATTTCGGATTTTTCCCCACCTGTTCCTCTCCGTGCTCAGTTGGGAAGGTTGTCTGGAGCTGAGCAGAATTAGCAGATTAGCTCAAGGGGGCAAGAGCTGTTCCCCCACTCATGGAACACAGTTTGTCCTTATTTTGCTTTTTTCCACGATGTAAAGAAATGACAGAGTGACCCCAAAAAAATCCAGGTGATTTGTCATACTTTGACTCAAGTAAAGATATGCAAAGAATTAACATTCGTTTTCACCTTTTCACAAAAACCATGAAAAATTAGGGATGAATGCTGCCAATGCAATGGCCATCAGATTCTTAATAGTTTGCTGCACAAATACCTTGAGCAGAGGACAAACTGAAGTGTGGGGCAGCTTCCCAAAGCTAATGACATGCTTTCTGTATTCCTTTGCAAATCCTTAGGCTTGTCAGAGTAGTGGATTTTATGTTTTCCTTGTGGATTTCTAAGCTCTAAAAAGAAAAGCAGAGATGAAAACAAAGCCTGAAACTGGCTTTAAATGTCCAGAGAGTAAAATACCACAGAAATCAGCATTCGTTTTGCTTCTTGGCAGATTTTTTTAAAATAAATAAATATTGCTAATACCACAAACCCCATTTATTTATTGACACCAGCCTGAATTGATTTTACTCACAAATGTGACAGGCGAGCATCTGGAATTACTGGTGTACTGCCAACCAGACCAAACCCTGCAGATGAACCTTTTCCTTCCATCCCTACACCCCTAAACCAGCCACGAACTGCAGCCAAATTCCTGCATCTACACGACGACGGCTTTGTGTCGAAGTTTTGATCATTGGGACGCTTGACATCCAACAAGGGAAAGTTCTGCAAAGCCCAAAAAATGCAGAGGAGCTGCTGGGACCCCAGCCCGGTGCAGACCCTTCCCCCTGGCTCCCGCTCACTGTGACCTGAGGGGACAAGCACGATCTCAGCCCTCAGCCTTCCCGCGGGACCGGGGGCAGCTCACCCAGGAGAGCTCCCGCAGCCTCTCCCGTGCCTCCCCGCGTGCTCCGCAGCCCAAAGCCATGTGTGTTCATGCCAGAGGAGGAGCAGCCAGCCCAGTGCCTCACAGCCACGTCTTGGGACACTTGGGAAGGGACAGACCCCATGACAAAGCCTCAAAGCCTTCTGTGAGCGCGTCCGTGGCCGGGTTGGGACTGGCGACAACTCACGTCTGAAATCATCTGACTTCCAACGCTGTTGAACTCGGTTCCTTTCTTCACTTGGGCAGAGGGACTGGAAAACTGAGCAGGAAATACAGGAAAAGCAGGTTTGGGTTATTAAACTGTATCTAAACTGTTGTCACTTTGGCTCACTGTCCCCTTATCACTTGCTTTTTCCCTCCAACTCTCCCGTGAGACAGAGCAGGGACAGCCAGCAGCTTCCCTGGGGTGGATTTTCTGTTTGGAGTCAGCCAACAGCACGTGGCAGGTCTGATGTCGAGGGGACAGACCCACAGAGAGATGGAATATGCAAAGAGGAGCCAGCTCCAGCTCTGGGCACCCACTGCTCCACCTCGGTGCTGGCAGCAGGACTCGGCTGGGTGCTGGCACAGAGGCTCTCTGGGAAGGTCACAGCAAAGGGACACCCTGGATCCTGGTGGCTTCACCCAGTGTTCACCCCAGCACCCAGTGACCGTGGGGTATGACAGTCCCCAGAGTGCTCGGAGCTGGCAGGGCAGGGGCATTCCCAGGCATTGGCATCATGAGCCCTCTGCTCTGCTGTACCTTACTTTGACATGTTTCTCAAAAAAAAAAAAAGAAAAAGAAAAAAAAAAAAAAAAAAAAAAAAAAAACAGAAAAGAGTGGGAAAAAGGAAAAAATAGTCTCCGTGACATTCAGGGGATTTTCCTTTGTGGACATGCAGAATTTCTATGAATATAGTTTTTTGTAAACATTTTGTAACAATTTTGGTTTCATAGTAACTGTGTTACTTGCTGATCATTCTAGGCTGATGTAAATACAATTTCCAAAAAATAAAAAAAAAAAAAAGAAAAAATTCTGATTATTTTCCTTTTTAAGACACTGTGATATATCAAAGTGCACAGTTTGCTGTATGAAGTAATATGGTTTTAAATTTTAAATAAATAATTTCTAGAAAATAATGAAGTTTATGCCTGTTTATACTCAACATCTCCCTTCCTTCTTGCTCAGATTCTGTCCCAAACTCACACTGTTTAACAACATCCCAACTTTATCAGCCATAAAGTCAGTGATGATAAAACCAGTTCCCAGCTGAGCCCAAACACCTGGGAAATGCTGCTGGTGCTGCTCCCCAAGGGGGTTGTGGCACATTTGGGGCAGTGGTGATGGTCTCAGGAGAGGAAGAGAAGGTCCCAGTTTTGGCCAGAGGGAGGGAAGAGACAACGAGGCTCAGGCAGTGCAGCTCTCCCTGCCCTCACACACCTCCCACAGTCTGATATCAGACAGGTAATTAGGCTGGATATTCCATCAAGAGCCATCCACAGGAGCTCTCTCCCATCGTGGTTTGCCTGCAGGCTGCCTGAGCTTTTCATCACAGAGAGGTGCTGGAGCCCGAGAGCCCCGACAAGGCTGTCAGGTTCATAAAGGCTCTGTTTGCCTCTTCCCTTCCATGTACGTCAAAAATCTTATTAGCCCAATAAAAGCTGAGAGCACCCTAAAGGCCAGCGTTTATTAGTCTAAATCTTTATGGCTCTGCTTTATTATATCAAGGCAGGGAGGAAGCCTCTGCAGTTTTTGGGATGGGAGCAGCCAGCGTGGTTGGAGCTGTGCCCTTCCTGCAGCGATAAAACAAACCCCAAAAGTGGAGGCACAGCCCTGGGGTTGGCTCAGGGTGGCACAGCCCACCCTGCACACTGAGAAATAAAGACAATTCCTTCCCATTTTAATTATGTTTAAGGGTCATCCTCAAAAATCTTTCACATCTCTATTCGCTTGAGCCCCCAGAAAAGCAAAGCTTTGACGTTGGTGCTGAGGGGGATCAGCAGAGCCAAGCCCAGCCTCACTTTTATGCTCTGAACCCTGATCAATATGCAGAGAACACAGCAAAAAAAAAAGGAGAAGGAAAAAAGGTAAAAGCGACGGATGCTTTTGCAAAGCCCCTTCTGCATCACTTAGCATGAGAGACCTTCTGTGGGAACAAAATCCCTTCCCACGTGCCGAGGGAACGGCTGCTCCCAGCTGCCGAGGACAGCAGGGCAGGACGGGGCTGACCCTGCATGACAAACCCCCGGCTGCGCCAGGAATACCAGGAATTGTCAACACAAATCGTTATCAGCAATAACGCCAGGCAGCAATTAACCTTGTCAGTCAGCAGCTCACCCTTTACTGGCTGTGACCCACCGCCTCGAAGCTGCCAATCACCTCCGAATGAATAATGAATGAGGCAACAGATTTCACTCATAAAACAGCAGTTCTGTTCCCTTTAAGCACCAATTAATCCCTCTGGGCAAAATATGGAGAAAATCAGGAAATGGTGAGAGGTGTCTGCCCACCCTCCCACCTCCCGGTCCCAGCCAGGCCTCCTCAGACATTTTAGATTTTCAGCTCAGCAGAGAACAATTTTTAACCTGGATTTCTTCCAGCAAAATCCCATTTCAAAGCAGTAATTGTACATCTGCGAGCAGGTGTTTTGCTGGCCCTGGGTGTCAGTGCTCTGATACATCCCTGTGCCCTCTCACGGGGACAGGCAGCTGACATGGGCCACCACGACCCCTCCGTGCACTCTTGCTCTCTATGAACACCAACTCCTGCCTTCTCCCCAAACCAAACCAGACAAAATCTCTGCCACTCGGGGAGGACTCAGGCAACTTTGGACCTGAATGTTTTCACAGATAAACTACACTTGATTTCCTTAATGGAAATTTGGGGATGGAACAGGGGGAATGATGGCAGCAGGAAATCCATTGTCTCCTCTAGTGCCTGCCTGAGTGGGTTGGGCAGGACAATCCCTGCACGGTACAAAAACTGTGTTTGCATCACTATTACAAGGCCCAAACAACCATGAAAACAGGGAGCAGCACCTGCATATAATAACTTTCCATTTAATAACACTCTTGTCTGTCCAGCATCAGGATCTTCCTGAGATTTTCACAAGTGGCATTATCTCATCCCAGCCCAGCTTACTGAGCATGACAGGTTGATCCCAGCTCATGCCACCTCCATCTCCAGCTCCACAGATGAGAAATTGAAGTGACCTGCAGCACAACAAGGAGCTGTGGAGCCTTCTCAAGAGACCCCTCCTTTATTCCCCCTTCCAGGAGGAACAGAATGGGAACAGGGTCACCTGGGCCCTGCAGAACCAGGGGGTGATGCCAGTGAAAAGTGGAGCCCAGCAGAAAGGTGAATAGCACAAAAAGAAACCTGCCCTGAGCTTCCAGACACACAGCCTGGATCCAAACTGGATTGTGACATTTGGAAGAAATTTGGTGACATTTCCCTTCAAGAATTTCTGTGCAACTTCTGCATCTGATGTTTTCCACCAGAAACTGAAATATCCGACCAACCATGGGACTGGAGTTATGCAGTAATTTTATGGTTTTAACTAGAAAAAACTCTGGCTTATACAGCTGTGCTCAGGTAAACAGGGAAAGAAACAAAGCAGAAAACACCAAAAACCTGAAAGACTTTGTCCTACACAGAGGGGCAAGGAAAGGGAGGAGAGCAGGAGCCTGGTCCATCAGTAGAAGGGCCCCATCAGCTCAGGACTGTGCTGGGAACATCCCGGGGATGCAGCTGCACTGGGGACAGGGACAGGGACAGGGACAGGGACAGGGACAGGGACAGGGACAGGCTCTCTGTGGGCTCTGCATGCCCCAGGAGCTGCTCCTCTGCCAGAGCTGGACAGCACCAGCAGCTGCACACACGTGGCCCTGGCTTTCCTTGGGAACCCCAGACATTAAGAGCATTAAAAACTCTAAAAGTGTGTCATCCTGGCCCAAACCAAAAACTGCCTTCCTGTCACAGCCCCAAGAACTGTTCGCGGGGAGATGGGGCAGGGGAGAGCTGCGGGGATGGGTCGGGAGCAAAGCAGGAGCAGCTCAGTGCTCAGGGAACATTTCCGAGCTGAGAGCACTGAGCAATCTGCAGGGGCAGACAAGGTGCTGACACCTTTTATTTTAAGTAGTATCGATGGTGCTATTTAGCACACTCTGAGCACGCTGAAAGCATCAGCTTAGTAAACAAGAACTCTTTTGGCAGCGGTGAGGTGACATATGGGCTCTGGGTATAATGTGCCTTGAAATGGTTGTCGTAAATTAGCGAAGTGACGGTGACACAGGTAACACCTCGGAGCCCAGAGACCGCACGGGCTGAGGGGAGGAGCAGGTCTGAAGAGGTTTCTTTTCATGGGCTTGAAAGGGAGGCAGGAGGAACCAGAGCACGGTCCCCAGCAGAAAGGAAAAGGGCACCATTAGAGGAGGGAAGGGGTCACACAGCAGAGCGCAGGGTTGGAGAACCACTGCAGAAAACACAAAAACGTGCTGCAGAGAGATTTCAGGCATAGACCATTCCATTCTCTCAGGTTTTTTACCCTTCAGCACTAGTTGTCTTATTTTCATCCTCCCCTGCTGCCCAGAATCTCTCTCGCTGTTCTCCACGCACGCTGTGTGCTCACATAATGGCTTTTTTCCCATTAATGTGTTTATCTTGCTCCCTGTGCTTTGTTGGGTGCACCATTTGCTGCTTCTTTATAGCAAAGTGTCTGCAGCACCTCAGGAGCCAGTTTTGCTGGGGGAAGTTGAGGCTGGTACAGACACTGTGTCACTGAAGGGTTGTGAACCATGGAAATTGGCACCATTTTTACAATTCCCATAGAACAGC
The DNA here is from genome assembly GCA_013399835.1 of Leptocoma aspasia. NCBI lineage: Eukaryota > Metazoa > Chordata > Aves > Passeriformes > Nectariniidae > Leptocoma > Leptocoma aspasia. The sequence goes on from VXAX01007651.1 coordinate 42,593, forward strand.
ACAAGGAAACGTAGTTCCCAGCACCCCAGGGCCTGCAGCCCACACCACCCCACCCTGAGGAGGGTGACCTGCCTTGGAGCACTCACCTGTCCCCTCTCAGGACCTGAAACAGGCAAGCCCTGAGCCAGGAAAAAGCCAAATGCTTTCATCTGAACAAAGGGGAAAAGTTGTCATTTGGAGATGTTGTGGAAAGGGAATTAGTTTTATTCCAAGTATTTCAGGAATATTGCTCTCCCTTTCTGTGGCCTTGCTAAACCAGCTCAGAGAGACGTAATTGAAGTGTTTAAGAAGCATCTGTCATTATTAAAACAAAGTTGCTTTGCAATTTTACTATTTCACTGCAGTTTCATTATCTCATGCAAATGAGCTGCTCTTCCCCTCTGTGGCGGGGCTGGAGGGAGAGGAGCCCCAGTGAGGGAATTTATTACCAGTTCTCACTCTTGAGATTATCAATTGCAAATGAAAGAGCATAAATACATCTTCTTTAGCTGCTTATGCCACATTAAGGAATGTGCTCCAAGCTAATGGCTTTGCCACTCTTGTCTCCTCAGACAGGAGCAGAGCACGGGGACACACACAGCTCCTTTGGCTCAAAGCAGCATTAGAGAGGCTGGAGGAGCCAGGGTTGCTCAGCAGGTTGTTACTACAACACTAATCCCAATCCATCCTGCAGATCATGCAGCTACAATAGGTAATACAACTGGGATAGTTTGGCTTTAAGCAGGAATTCTGGCCCCCTGATGATCCAGCAACATAACCACCCCTCCAGCCCTGCTCACACTTCAGACTTCACACTCTGTCCATACACACATGTCTAATTTCCAGTTTCCCTTGCTGCACCAGTGCTTCCATGGCACAGAACTCTACCCCCAAACCTCCCTGGAGCTGTCCCTGGATGGGGAGAGATTCCCAAGCCCATGGAGCAGACCTGTGGGGAGCTCCTGTGGCTGGAGCAGAAAAAGCCCCTGCTCCCCTCCTGGCTGGAAATCCAGGGGCAGGGTCCCTGTGTGTGGGGGGCTGGCAGGGTCCCTGTGTGTGTATGGGGGGCTGGCAGGGTCCCTGTGTGTGTATGTGGGGCTGGCAGGGTCCCTGTGTATGTGGGGCTGGCATGGTTCCTTTGTGTGTATGTGGGGCTGGCAGGGTCCCTGTGTGTGTATGTGGGGCTGGCAGGGTCGCTGTGTATGTGGGGCTGGCATGGTTCCTTTGTGTGTATGTGGGGCTGGCAGGGTCCCTGTGT